>JAXIVD010002398.1:29517-60946 GCA_036785275.1 Cancer borealis | reverse complement strand
AATTGTATTATAAGATAAAGCTACAAATAGGTAATTATTATTTTTTCAGTAAGTATGAGCAGTAAAAATAAAAGGATGTTGATTTCGGCTTATACATTTTATCTGAGTGTGTTAAAAAATATTGGAAATCACTGTCACGTCTTATTTACGGGGGTGATCAGTGAAAAATAAAAAAAACAGCACCGCTGCCAGACGTACGAAGTGGTATAGTAAGCGCTGTTAGAAAGACTGGTATTTATCACTATGGGGACATTTTACTTCTAATAAACCCTTGCCACGGCATTTGCAGCTAACAATACCATCAGGAGTTGCTCTGAGTAGCCTGCTAGTGTTTGTTGTGGTTTGCTGCCAGTAGCCGAGGATATAGTTATCGTACTGGAAAAAATTAAGTCTGCAACACAAAATTATATTTTCTATACATTACATGGATTTGCCTATTGTTTGGTACATTCAAATGAAAGTATGTATCGGTATACGCCCATTGAGGTCAGTAGAAAATGACAAATTGCTTTCCTTGATACAAATATAAGCTGTTTTAAGAATATAATCTGAAATTATGAATAGAGGCTCAAACGATGTCATATGCCGTCAGACATCATGAGATTAATTGACTTAAATTTCAGACGCATTAATGTGCAATAATACAGCTGTGTAAGCTTGTAAAACTTGCCCCAAAGAGTATTTATTTTTCGGCAAAAATTAAAAAATCTGGCGCTGTCTGGTATCAAGATGCTTACTGCGAACAGGCTAATTCGTAAACGGGCCAGGGCAGTCAAGCCCTCTTTTTCTCCTTGATCCTACCCATCTCATCCAACTAGTCTCTAGTAGGATGAGATGGGTAGGACTAAGGAGAAACAGAGGGCTTGACAGCGCGAAGTTTATTAGAAGTAAGGGTACCTTATATATATATATATATATATATATATATATATATATATATATATATATATATATATATATATATATATATATATATATATATATGTATATATATATATATACCAGCTGGCAATCTTTCTGGTCCACGTGGACCAGAAAGATTGCCAGCTGGTATAAAGGAAAGTCCGAAAAACTGGGAAATAATCAGAAACAGGAAGGGAGGAAGTGCAAAATGTAGGAAGGGTGAGGGCATCATGTGCCAAAGAGTCAACAGCATCGTTACCAGGGATTCCAACGTGACTGGGTACCCAGCAAAAACGAACTTTTATGACGGACAGAAAGGCAGAATAACCAGTCCTGGATGTCACGGACCAGAGGATGTGAAGAGGAAAAGGAAGATAAAAGGGAGAGGGACGACCAAGAGCCAGTAAAAATAGTATAAGAAGAAGCGGTGAAGCGGAAGATGCGGCGGAGGGCAAAAAGAATCGCAAACAGCTCAGTAGTAAGAACGCTAGCCTCGAGAGGGAGGCGGTATTGGAAATATGTGTCAGGAAACGGGACAGCACAGCCCGAGCCAGTAGAAGACTTGGAGCCATCAGTATAAACATGTACGCTATCAGAATGAGTAGGAAGATGGGCCGAGAAATGGAAGGACGAAGGGGGGAAGGGAGAGTAAAGCGGGGAAGGGGGAGAGGACGGAGCGCCGGGGGCAGAGGGGGGCTGGAAGAGGGGTCGGGAAGGGGAGACAGCAGAGGAAGAAGGTGGAGGAGGGGGAGTCGGGGTAGGAGGGAGGTGCTTGGGAGGGGGTGAGCAGAAGCCACGATCTGGATAGGAGGGGCTGGGAGAGGAGATAAGGAGGTAGGAGGAGAGGACAAGGGAGCCGTGTTCTTTATGAATGTGACAATGGCATCGAGGTTATCACCCTTGGAAGGAGCGGGCGAGAAAGGTGCAGGGCGAGTCCTTTTGGTGGTAGCAGGAGAGAGAGATGATGTGGGAGGTGGGGCATAGGATGGAGAAGCTGTGGAGGGGGCAGGGGTATAAGGGAGAGTAGAGGGTGATTTAGTAGTAGGGGTCTGAGGAACGGGCAGAGAAGTCGAGATCAGGTCCATTGGGCAGGCAGAGGTGTCAGGGGGGGGGGCGACCAGCAGCAGAGGCCTCGAGGGACTGGTCGGATACCACTCGAGTGGGGCATAGTGAATTTTGATTATCCATACACTGACATGAATTAATAAGAATGGCATCGGGGTTCACGGGTAAACCGCCTACCGGATCAGCAAAAGGGGCCGAGCGCTGCTGCCGGGGACGGGGTACCTCGTCCCCCACAGGACTACCCGGTTTAAAAGGTAGCCCTTGTGGTACCGAAAGTTTGCCCCGCAGCGGCGAGCAAAGACCCAGAGAACATATACATATGCACAAAACCGAGAATGATATATTTTACATTATCCTTATCATTATACAACCACTTTCCATAACAAGGCTAAATACTAACATCAACAATAAGTAAAGTTGCAAAGCTTAGCCACACACACCAATACAATCTTATTACCCCAATGTAATTGTAATGTGGGGGGGAAAATGTGCCAGGCAACAAAGGCCATATGGCACTCTTATTACTCCAAACCTATCGCCTACTTATGAATATTTATCACCTATATTCCATCCCTCGTGTGACCTAAGGAAGTTACTCACGAACCAAGTGTTGATATTGGAAGCAACAAAAATTACATTCAATCAGATTCATAACTCAGTCCTCTCTCAATGCACACTCTGGTAATCACCACCACGTAGTCAACCGTTCATAACTTCCATTGCAAACTTCATATCTATTATCATCATTCACCTCCATTCTTTCATTATAATAGTTAGTTAGTTCATGCAAAAGAGAGTAAACGCCATACTTTCATTATAATAGTATGCCATTAAAATCTCGCCTATTCTCACATAACGTAAATTCACAGCATATATAACTCTTGTGCATCTCTTTATTGTTATAAGTAATACTTCAAAAGATGAGTCCGTGTTTGTATTGACTATTATTACTTTTGGAGGGGAATGAATAATGCCTCTGCTATATAAATGACAAAGTAATACAGTATGCTATATAAATGACAAAGTAATACAGTAAGTACATTGATGAATCAATCATAAATGTTTACTAGTTTTGCCTTTGCCACTAGGGTTATGTTTTTGTGAATTCCAATATTCCTTGCATCACACAATACTACTGTACCGAGTACAACGGGCCAACTATCATTACGGTGATTCCTTTGCGGAATCACCGGTAAATCCTCGTATTCTCGACGCTCGTTAAGATACCTTGTTATGGTTAGAGTAGGTACTACTAGCGAAAGAGGATGATGGGAAAAACGCGTGACGTCACTGGAACTGAGGATATATATACCGGTCTGGGCGGGAGGTCAGTCACTAGTGTTCCGTGACCCCGCTCCAGACAGCTGCCGAGAGGACCAGCAAAAGACTCGTCTTTCGGTTGGTGTTTGACGAAGGCTGCATGTGGAGTTGCCTCTCAAACAAGGACGACGGCCAGAAGGACCCAGTGACTCTCAAACAATATTTGTGGCGTGAGTGTATTTTGGTCGTTTTCCATCAGTTCCCTCACGTATAGTTAGGTAGGATAGAATAGGAATATTTGTGTTAAGGTATATATTTATGTTTGTGTCGCTAAGGGTGGATAAGCATTTGTAAGAGCACCACCACGGATATAGCGAGTACTTTATTTATTTTATTCATCATTAAAGTTGTCCGTTGTTTTTATATTCGTTTTCTGTTCGTAAACCAACTTTTGACCCTCGGTACAGTGGTTGCAGCGGTGTAGATGCAAATTACGCATCAGCCCACGTTGTCCGGAGGACGCTACGTAGTGCTAGTTAGGTAGGTAGTTAGCCCCCCCCCAAGTCATTTTTTTTTATTATTCTCTTAGTGGTAATAGGGATAATCGTAGTTTAGATGTTTAAAGTAGCCATTGTAGGGCATAGCCAAGTGCCCTCTCACCTGGACCACTTACCCTCTCCTATTGATGTCCAGATATTTAAATCACCTGGAGCCACAGCCCGGTCATTTTTTAACAATGACCACCTAACCGCGGTATTTAATGGCCGATATGACATGGTGATCTTGTGGCTGGGGAGTAATGACATCCACTCCGGGTGTAAAGTTAGTGACATAAAGAGCATTGTAGAACAACTGGAGGCTCGTTGTACCCCCAAAGTAAAGATTTGTCTGATTGAGCCACGATTGACGGAAACACGTTGGAGGTCTCAGATCGAACAGGAGGCTTACAACAAAGTGGCCAAGGGGGTTAACAACAAACTACAAAAAAAGAGCTCTGCGGGGTAAGGGGTTTATTACCTTTGGTGCTAAGCCCTTTTGGTACTCCTTAAAATCAGATGGGGTACGTTTTGACCGCGAGGGTAGGGAGAGGGTAAAGAACAAGCTGACAGGTGCCATTTGCAATGCCCATGTCTTTCAACCTGAGGAACACTGGGGTTACTCCCAGACTAGTAATTAATATGTCTGATAAACTTTTACCACACTTTCGGTCTAGTGGAAAGGCTGCTCAAAGTCTTCCCCGCGGGCATGGGTCCCCAGATTGTTAAGTGAGTCGCGGTCTTCGGATCGCCGGGCGTCCTTTCCCCCTCCAATTAAATTTTAATTATGAATTCTCAGATAGACTTGTTAGGCGACTCGTGGTTTCCCCAGGAGGAAATAACAGAAGTGGGTGAACAAGCGCTTGGTGGAGCAATAAAACCAGAGTGTTCAGAAGTCGGTCATCACGATCAGAGGAAGATGGAGTCCTTTATTATTCTAAACAGAAAAGAGATAACACCTTGCTCGATTCGTTGGTGGTGCCCACGGTAATAAAACGGAAAGCCCATGCTATGTTTTTTAAATTGGAACGTCGGATGAGTGTGACGCGGGAGTTAGGGATATTAACTTATACGTGAGGGCGACTATGGTGGTGCCAAATACACACTCCTCCACTTCGAGGGTGGACGAGGCAGTTACTACTACAACCATCATTACAACCATCCCCTCACTGTCAACGGCGACACAATCCACCGTGCCGCGGACAAGTTAACACTAGTTGTGGGTGATGGAGGTTCTATAGTCGACATGAGCGAGATCGTGTTTCCTTCCGAGGATGAGGATGACACGGAGGAACTACGCAGAGCCCGAAGGCCTGTGAGGAATTCCTAGAGGAGTGTTGAGAGGGAGAGATGGTAGTAAGTAGACCCCTGGGTGGTTAAAGGAAAGGTTATTGCCTATAAAAACTCTTTTGCAGCGGCGAGGAGATGCCGAACTGGTAAACTGGTCCCGCAGCTGAAGCAGAGATCACCGCAGTCCTGGGGGCTCTGTAGTGCCCAGGTAAAGGACTGGAAGTTCACCCCCCATGGATGAAGGCTTTGGTGAGACCCCGTCGAGGATCACCACCCTGCTCAGTTTGCCAGGACTGGTGAGAGTTGGCTTCACCTATTCCGACCAGGAGGTCGAGTCACGTCTGACTCGGAAGTCTTGCATAGAGACCAGAAGAAAGAAGAAGAAGAAGAAGACCGGTCCCGACTTATGTTGATAATATATAAACTCATGTTCTTACGAGTGTGAGAATACGAGGATTTATTTTTTTTAAAGAGGAAAGCCGTGTACCGAGTACAACGGGCCAACTATCATTACGGTGATTCCTTTGCGGAATCACCGGTAAATCCTCGTATTCTCGACGCTCGTTAAGATACCTTGTTATGGTTAGAGTAGGTACTACTAGCGAAAGAGGATGATGGGAAAAACGCGTGACGTCACTGGAACTGAGGATATATATACCGGTCTGGGCGGGAGGTCAGTCACTAGTGTTCCGTGACCCCGCTCCAGACAGCTGCCGAGAGGACCAGCAAAAGACTCGTCTTTCGGTTGGTGTTTGACGAAGGCTGCATGTGGAGTTGCCTCTCAAACAAGGACGACGGCCAGAAGGACCCAGTGACTCTCAAACAATATTTGTGGCGTGAGTGTATTTTGGTCGTTTTCCATCAGTTCCCTCACGTATAGTTAGGTAGGATAGAATAGGAATATTTGTGTTAAGGTATATATTTATGTTTGTGTCGCTAAGGGTGGATAAGCATTTGTAAGAGCACCACCACGGATATAGCGAGTACTTTATTTATTTTATTCATCATTAAAGTTGTCCGTTGTTTTTATATTCGTTTTCTGTTCGTAAAACAACTCTGACCCTCGGTACACTACTTTAGCATTTATTGAAAGAACTTACACTTATAAACTCTGAGATTTCAAGGCACATTTACTTTTGAAGTGTGTGTGTGTGTGTTTGTCTATTCGTGTCATCTGTCTCGAATAAAGTTCATTACAACACACGACACAACTTTCATAAGATACAGATACCCGAAGTGGGTTTTTTTTCTTCTAAATCAGTGCTACAATAATAGTGTAGTGACATTCCATACAGAAATTATTCAAATGACTGCCATTTTGGTATCTTTATTTCCTTGGTTGTAACAATTTCTTTAGTTTGGTTTAAGTTGGCAAGAAAGCATAAGCTCTTCCCAAGCCATCAATGTGAAATTATATCAGTAAAAATGCAGGTACAAACTTTAATACTTGTTCATGAAAATGCGTAACTCCAACACCAATATATACTGTATTTAGTAACAATTACCATACAAAATATGAAAGCTACATATACTATTATTTTACTATATAAATGTATTCATCTTCCTCTATTATAAGTGTTTTCAATTTGACTTCATCTATTCTACTGCCTCACTAATTCTAATTTCTGAATTTATAACAAAGTTTCTTCCTCCTCCTCATTAATCTGCAGTGCATTATCATCTTCACCACACATAAGGAAAGCACAAAGACTGCCTTCACTATATGCAAGAGCTAAGTAAGGACACTCTTCACCCTTGCAGAAAATTTCACCAAGATATCTAAAGCCTTACACTACAACTAACAACAAACTAAATAGAAATGCCCCAAAATAACACAAATAAAAAAGCTAAGCCCACTACAATAGTAATTTCTTCATATAAAAACAAGAAATATCCACATCGCATCCACTAACACTGCCTAAGGAGCCAGCATCACCTTGGGAGAATCCACCTCTAATGAGTGATGTACAACCAGGGTCTTGTTGAGAGTGGTTCCCTCCATCCTCTCACACCCTTGGTCAGCACACCAGTAACCATGAGGGCAGCAATGGGTCATGTCTCCACAGCAAGTCGCCTAGAAACATCAAAACACATTATTTATATAGTATTTTCATATATCGCTTATTAGAGTAAAAACTTGTACTTGCTTACTAAAGGTTTAAATATGAAATACTGTCTCAATTTAACAGACTAAATGTGCTACTTGAAAGTATCCATTGCTTAGTATTTAAGGCCAGATACCCTTATCCTTTTATTCTATATACCGAACACTCTTTACTAGATATAAATACAATAAAATGTTTGTTTTGGTAAGAACCTCACCATCTAACCATTTTTAAGCAGTATAATTCTTAATAGTCCTGTCCCCTTGCCTGGTAGCATTTGGTGTGCATTAAATTGATGTTCAGTATATAGAATGTTATACAGGTTGCCTATCAATAATCCCGCAATCAATATTCCAGTTCCATCAGTTTTCCGACACAAATTTCAGAGGGCAGTTTCAAATTTCCTGGGTTGGCGCATCACTCTTTTCAGGAGGCACTGTTTATGTTTATGTTTTGATTGCGCTGTACCCAGAATTAAGTGTTTACTCATGCTGGATTATTGATAGGCAACCTGTAGTGGAAAAGAAGATAGGAATGAATGAACTCACCTTAGGCATCGGGCAGCAGCCAAAACGAGAGGAGGAGATGCTGCAGCAAGTGTTTCCATCGGGACACTTAGAACCGTCTGAACACTTGACTGACTCCTCCTCTACTTTGGGGGATGGCACACTTGAGGCTGGCTTCTGCAGGCAAACATGCATCAACTTAATAATAATAATAATAATAATATATACTTTATTTAGTCTTTTTGTGTAATACAGAAAAGAAACTTGCTTTGGATTGGGTTCTTACTTCTTTCTTAATGAAGTCTCTTTCTATATTTATGCATTTTGAGAGACAGAGAGAGAGATTAATCAGCAGAATCTCTTATCTTTCTCATGAACAAAGTATGACAAGTGGTTTCCCATAAGATGTATACTGTATTAGTTTACACACCTGTTGCATAGAGATGGGAGGAAGGAATGGGTAGCGAGGCCCAGAAGATGCCCTCACACACGTCCCGTAAGCAGTACAATGGAAGCCATAAGGACAGCAATGCATGTGGTCAATACAACAAGTGGCCTGGAAAAAAAACACACATATATATATTAAAAAGCAGTGTACTGAAAATGCATATGTAATCAATTTTGTCAAAACATATATGAACAAAATATCAACTGTAAACTTGGTGCCCATAATACAGTGAAAGGCATTCACTTATTTATAAAAAAAAACCACTATATTTTTAAAGGCAGTGTACTGGAAATGCATATGTAATTTATTTTGTCATAACATATAAGCAAAATATCAACTGTAAAATTGATGTCCATGATTAGGTCAAAGATGTTTACTTATCAAAGGGAATAAAATAAATATGAAGCATTGCTCACGTGCACATAGGGACAGCAGCTGTAAGAGCCGACAAGATTCGGACAACAAGTATTGCCGGGGTAACAGCTACTCCTCCCGTCCGGACAAATCATGTTAGGTGTATCTTCCATTAGTTCTAGTGGTGGTGGTGAAGGAGCTAAGGCTGCGACTAGTGCTGGGGTGTCGGAGAGTTTCAGTGTGGTCAAGGAGTACGCCCTCACTGAAAACCTCTTCTCCTGGGGAAAAAATATATTAATTAATCCGGAGTAATCCTAGTAAGAGATATCCTTAACCCGTGAAGAAAATATCCACATACCACAACAAACCAATACATTTATTAAAATTATTCATCTGATCAAAAAATAGCGATCTGCAAGAGGTGATACAGTACAAAATTTCAATCATACAGTAACTTTGTAGTCCCATCGAGAAGAGTGTTATAGCATCATGTGGGTGATTTTTGGCCACTCAGCAGTTTTACCAAAGAAAAGTGGCCAGCTGGTGCCGGGGCACGAACCCAGGACTCCTGAGTTGATATGCCTCCCATGCTAGCCACTAGGCCACCACTTCTCTTACTTACCACATCACAGGTGCCTAAGGAGTTGTTGCAATTAGTGTTCTTAGGGCAGCAGTGTATGTGGTCGGTGCAGCAGATGCCTTCAGTGTAAGGACAGCAGCCGTACCCTCCGTCCTGAACCTTGCAACACGTAAACTTCTCCAGGCATGGGTGGCCGTCAGGACACTTGCCTCCTGGGTCTGTTGAGGAGGATTTGTATTATGTATGGCAGGTTGAGGTACACAGGAGAGCTATGTATAGGAGTGTGATGAATACTAAAATGGTATCTGTATAGTAGTAGTGTTTCTCTGGTGAAAAAAAATTAATTATGACATTACATGTGATATATGGGTTATCTTTTTCCCATCCTATGACACATTCACCTTTCCATGATGAGCAGAATGTTTCCTAGACTGGTGTTAAACTGTGCTAAATTAAACTGAATATTGGTGTTAAACTGTGCTAAACTAAACTGAATACTTGTGCTAAACTGTGCTAAACTAAACTGAATACTGGTGCTAAACTGAACCCTTTCCCGCACATTACCTGCAACTTCCAATGGTTCAGGTGCCTTTGACTTTGGCTTCTGTCCTTTCATTAAAGATGCAGCTTTGCTCAACCAGTTTCCTCCATTCTGAAAAATCAAAAAATAAAATAATGTGTGAAGAACCTTGTGCATTTAAAAAGATATCAAGAGATTTGAGTACACTAAAAATAACATGGTATGGATTTGCAATGCTACAGCGAAATATAACTTACAAGGATAGGAAATTAGGCTTAGAAATTATGTGAAGTTAAGAGGATTGGCAAACTGTAAACTGAATGAAAATGACTGTGTAAAGAATGTTAAAAGCTTCATACTTTTGAGTTTCTTCACACAAAAATACATCAAGAACTTCAAAGTATTTTCAATAAGTGTATAGGTGTAAGTGTATAAGGTCACCTGGCATCCCCCCGAGACCGGGTCACACTGTGAGCCGTGGGGGCAGCAGTGGAAGCCATCCTTACAACACTTGGCATTATCGTAGGGACAACAGCCATAGTTTCCCCTGAACATCTTGCAGCAAGTGAAGGAGCTGGGGCACTCATGGCCATCAGGGCAGGTGTTGCTATCAGTATCACCTGCAAATACATGTTAATTAACGTCTATAATAATATAATCAAAGATTCAAATTGTATCTCATGTGTACGTATGTCTTCAAATGATGAATGAACACTTGATGAGGACTCAGGACAACACCTTGTGCAAGTTCCCAAAGTAATCAATAGGATGCATATTAAATGTATATCCAGGATTGTGGAGGAAACAGATAGAAAAGAAATAATGAAAAGAAAAGGAGAGGCTGGAAATTTGAGTGAACACAAAAAAAAATTGCAAAAAGAAATTTGCTTGAACAATACAAAAAAGTATAGTTTTCCCCAAAGAAGTATAGATACTTAGAATGGACTGAAGGAAGAAGTGATAATGGCAAAAACTGTACATCAACTGAAGGAAAAACTGGACAATTATAGATACTACAGAGACAGGACCACACGAGTGTAGCTCAGGCCTTGTATACTACAACTAGGTAAATAAACATTAGTACCAAAGTAAAACCACCACATGCTACATCTTACATTTGTACTAAGAGGTATAAATGTGTATATTCACAACCATATGTGATATCCAATTGACATTACCATTGGAATATTAACCTACCTTCCTGTGTATCATCAATATGGTTGGTCTGGAAGGCATCTATTGGCTCCTCCACTAACAGAGGCTTCACAGATATTTGTGAAAAGAACAGTGCTGGGAAACCATTCTTCAAGCAGGCCTGGTGCCTCTCATCACACTTCATGCCTAAGGGGGAAAAAAGAATCACATTATACAAAGTTAACAAGTTTCCTATATTGTGTATGCTTAGGGATAAAAAGCAATCATATCATCCAGTTAACTAGTTATCTATACTGTTAACAAGGTATACTGCAGTAGTGTATGCTTAGGGAAAAAAAATCATATTATGCATAGTTAACAAGTTATCTATGTATACTTTTTTTTACACATTAAAAGGTACTGACTAAGGGACAACAAAATATACGTTTAAAAAAAAAAAAAAAAAAAAAAAAAAAAAAACTGCAATAGTGTATGCTTGCTAATAGTGAAGGTGCATTAGCTACATAATGTACTGTTATAATAGTTACCATTGGGGCAGCAGTGTACATGGTCCTGACAGCACTGTGCCTCAGGGTAAGTACAACAACCAAACTCATGGTTGGCTAAGGAACAGCAAGTCATATTCTCGGGACATCTGGAAAAAAAAAAAAAAAAAAATAAGAGACGCGATACAAAGACACTTCACTTGCAAACTTCAAATGTGTAGAGAGAGAGAGAGAGAGAGAGAGAGAGAGAGAGAGAGAGAGAGAGAGAGAGAGAGAGAGAGAGAGAGAGAGAGAGAGAGAGAGAGAGTGAGAAGGGGTGGATGGGGCAGGAAACTCACTTTACTTTTCCTCCAGGGCACACCACAGCCAACACCGGCACCACAACCAGCAGCACAGAAGGCAGGAGTAGCCGCCACATCATCACGCTGTTGGCATGAAAATTTATTGATTGAAGCCAAGGATTATTAACAGATATATATATAATCCTTGATTGAAACAGAGGAATGACAGCATCAATGATTATAAGAGGTTCAAATTTGATGCATTGTCTCACCTGTAAAGACTTGGATAGGGTTCTCCTCAGAGTCACTAGCAATTTCTGGTTCACTTGGATGCAGAGATTTATTGGATTTCAAATTAAAAGCTCTAATATCGAGGCAAAAACCCAAAATCTAGTAGAAAACCTGACACTGCCTGACCGCCACCAGCAAGCACGCAAGCACACTCACTCAGGCCTCAGCTGTCCTTCCTGTCCTTGAACCTTTAGACACGTCCTATTACCGTCCTTACCAGTTGCCAGTCCCTCTCTGTACGGACTCACTACCGATTACCAAGAGAATACAGGATTTGTACCAGTTCCACCATACTACATTTAACCCTGTCGAGTCATCGTATCCGGTGTGTGTGTGTGTGTGTGAGAGAGAGAGAGAGAGAGAGAGAGAGAGAGAGAGAGAGAGAGAGAGAGAGAGAGAGAGAGAGAGAGAGAGAGAGAGAGAAAAAAAAAAAAGTTAAATATTGTGAAATGCAATACTGTACATCTGAACTTAATTTACGTGTGCGTGCATAACTAGCATCGCGCTGATAAGGTATTCCGCTAGCCTCGCATACAGGCTTGATAAGGGTGAGTGACCAAGGCGGGCTACACGTTAGACCAAGGACAAGGAGCTTCATATTATATGTGGTACCGGTAGGTAGGCAGTGCAAACATTACTACCAACACAGCCTCTGGGCGAAATTACTTACAATATAAACAGAATCCCACTTGACTAGTTTTCGTGTGTGTGTGTGTGTGTGTTGTGTGTGTGTGTGTGGCGGTACAGTCTCCTCTAAACAATAAGT
This sequence comes from Cancer borealis, assembly GCA_036785275.1. Lineage (NCBI taxonomy): Eukaryota > Metazoa > Arthropoda > Malacostraca > Decapoda > Cancridae > Cancer > Cancer borealis. The sequence continues at coordinate 48,401 of JAXIVD010002398.1, read as the reverse complement.
CAAGTAGAAACAGCAGCAGATAAAACTGGACATCCGTCATGAGGCAGGGAATGTCCAAGCATCAGGCAGACAAACCTCTTCTCTCCACCACCACCACCGTCTAGCAACAAAGCTTGAAGCCGGAAAAAAAAAAAAAAAAAGACATTGCCCTCTCTCTCTCTCTCTCGTGACGCCCAATAAATTTAGACGCCCTTACCATTCTATACCATACCAGCTTCACATTACACATCCTAGCCTCATATATTGATGGTCAAGCATCTAGAATTTCATCCAAACGTGAAGTCATGTTACTGTAGGATCGTACGATGTGTTGATGTAGCCTATATATGGCGGGAGGAAATGACTAAGCGCAACATTGGAGCGAGAATGCATGTGTAATAATGATAGTTCAAAGACATCATGGTAGACGGAGGATATTATGTTCTATGTATTTAACTTTACTTTCCTAGATTACTTGATAGGACTCGCCAGTAATCATACAGCCTTCCGACATTACACGAACGAATTGATAGGGGAAGATGAGAGGTGATAAGAGACGAGAGGAGGGAGATGACAACGAGGACAAAAGGAGGTGGGAGGGAGAACGATATTTATTCAATGCAGAATATTGAGTTAGAATTTTCCTAGAGTTAAATTAAACAGGAAAAAATTGTATAAATACGTATTTCCGCGCAACAGAAGAGCATATGCAAGTGTCTTTGAGTGTATATTGTGTGTGTGTGTGTGTGTGTGTGTGTGTGTGTGTGTGTGTGTGTGTGTGTGTGTGTGTGATTAGGCTGGGCAGGGATGAGATGACCACTAATTAAGACTGAAATACATCCTAATATAAAACATAAATGCCATGGAAGTTCAATTAATGAGAGAAAATGTCAGATAAATAGGCTATAAATCATATAACTAACTAAAAAAAACATTATGAGAGGGAAGATTTCAGTGCATTAAATTCTACTTTGTAACCTGAAGAACGTGTAGTGATCCAAGTCCCAAGACGTGAACATTACAAGTTCTACCAAGTCCTTTGTATAGACGAGTAAGCAAGTGTTATTTTTTCTTTGTTTATATTTGCATATCTATTACATATCTAACGGCCATGATAACCTAAGGAGAGGATAGGAGATGGGGGGATGACAGTCGTATCTACCTCCTATCAATCTGAGAGTATTAACGGCCTATAAACTCATTATCACCACCATCACCATACACTATTAGGCCACTGAAGGTACATCACAAATTATCTCGCATTCCTCTCCTCACTATCATGCCTTCTACCTCACCTTCCTCTACTCTGATTATTATCGTTATTATTATTATTATTATTACTAAGTATCTGCTTATACCAGACGAACAATTGATAAAAATGTATTTTCCTTTCTTTTCTCCCGCAAACAATTTACTTTATCTCACTCATCAAAGAGAGCTAGAGAAGCACTACAAAAAAAAAAAATAAATAAAAAAAAAAAAAAAAAAAAAATAAATAAATAAAAAAAAAATAAAATTAAAATAAAGTATAAATAAAAGATAATAAATACATCAGAATATATATGAATAGAAAATAAATACAAAAAACAAGCATAAATTTCAAGGACCATGACATTGCATTCTGCTTGTCATGTTTCAAAGGAGAGATTCCCAGCCCTCTGCATGACCTTCCAAATATTTTTTTTCATAACAGCCACAGAATAAGAAGACAAGTATGATAAAAGTCCCCACACTGAAAGGACAAATTATTGCACAAGACACCTTTCATACTAAACTGGACCTCCACCCCCTGCTTCTATTTCTTCTACTGTCCTCTATATAGGGTCTGACAAAAAGCGGGATATTTCTTTTTATTTAAGTATTTTTGTTTGCCAGTATTTTTAATGTTAAGAAAAAAAAATAGTACATATCTGAACCTAACCTAACCTACCCTACCCAACCTAACCTAGCTATTCTAAGAATAGACTACAAGTTTCAGTCATTATACTTACAAATATTTACTCATTCTTGTTAGCTACTCTAAGTTTGTCTGGTGGAAGCAATATCAAGAGAAGAAAAGTGCAGCTTGAAGTATGCAGGTACATCACTTGAATAAAAACTATATGGCTGGGACAGTAAAGTTTTTGTGTCAAGTAAGGTGGTATAGTAGGTGGCAAATTGGAGTAGTTGTTTTTATGAACCGGCATTATATATATATATATATATATATATATATATATATATATATATATATATATATATATATATATATATATATATATATATATATAGCTAAGTCCACCAATCGCTATTTCATGAAAAACCAATGATCATGAAGTATTTGTTTTAGGCCATTTAACTATTTGTAAACTACATGAAAAATTATCATTAAATTTCCACATTGACATTCCACCAGATACATACACTACCAATAACTCAAGACTATCCTATAATATTCTGAAGAAAAAAACAACATGAATAATACTTACATCCTGTATAAATTCCTTATCAGGGTCATGCAATTAGGCTACTTCAGTTTTGTTGATTTTGCACAAGATTAATAAGAACATGTAAGAGCGCAATCCAATTATTATTAGTATATGGATTATTAAGTCCCTTCCATCCCCTTGTGAGCTGCCATCAAATAGTGGAAATACAGACTAAACAAGCCAGTGTGAACTTCTTTAAAAATTCCTACAAGTATATCAAGATTGTTAGTCAAAGAAGAGGCATCCTTTGTGAGCATTGTTTCCTTTGCCTTTTAACTATCACTATGGTAAACACTATGGGCTATGGTAAGCCTACCTTGGCACTGATATGAATACTTGTCACCTCACAGTACCCAATCACCTGACCACTTCTCAAAACTGCGATTCACAAACGAGTGACAAAACCATAATTAACTCTTATAACTTTACACAATTAAAACCATGGTAGGCTGCAAGATCATTAAGTCGTTATATCTACTTAAAATATACCACCCAATTCAAGTTATTAATACGAATATATACTTAAATAGGCGATATTATAGTCGAGTGGTCAATCCAATCACGAGACAAAAATTCTTCGTCATTTTTTATCAGTCATCAAGCTTTGCTAATATAATATAACGTCATCTAAAATACCTTCTGAGGCTCACATAATTAACTTACCTGTATGCAGTAGCTCTGAGGATGACTTCCTAGCACTCCTTCAAGGTTAAGGTCTTGATGTAAAGTGAAGGAAGGGATCATGGGATGTACGTACACGCAAAATAAATAAGGAATATACAGTACTTGGTGACCTCAAACTGGAGCCACTACCAAAAGTCGCTACAAAGCTGCACACTATTATCATTTACAACCTTAATATAACATAGATAAAGATGAAATTTTGTACAATTATTTCCTTTCAATTTATCTATAATAATATATAAACAAATGTAAGATTGAATAATGACAAATGTATATAAATCGAAAAAGAAAAATATCAGCTGTACCGAACGAAGAGTTGACTCTTGACGGCGTGATAATAAGTTTATGATATCGGTGCTACAACAACAGTGATAAAAGACTACAATGTCGGGAACTTTATGTGGACGATACTTATTAACAAGACGAGTTAGAGATGTATTAGGAGGGCAGCATCTGCATCCACCCCTCCTCCACCCTAAACCTACCTCCATTTCCTCCACCCAGTCTCTCTCCCATTCTCCACCTTCCTTAACTCGTAATTACACCTTAAACCTATCTCTATCCCGTCAACCATGCTTCCTATATCCTTCATTATCCCTTTATATCCACTCCTCAGCCTCCCTTCCTTCCTCCTCTCTAAGTGTACCAAGCAATCCACTTTCATCCACTTTCTTCAGCACCTCACCTATCAATCTCAAGTCCAAGATTCGTCCCACGGTGGTTGATAAGCCTATAGAGAAGAAACAGAACTCATATACTATTACACTTATTGATATTGAAGGTGGGTGTGGCTCTGCAATCATTGTCATTGCCATTATTATCATAATTTAGAATCACGGATAATATGGAGATAAGGTTAGCCTATTAATTATGAGGCCTTGTTTTTTTTTTTTGCTTTAACAAGTTTCCGGAAGTTGATATATATTGCATGATATTCTGTAACCTTAATTCTATCTGACTTGTAAGTATTAACTTCGGGAGAAGACGCTAATTTTATCTCCATATTATCCAGAATAACTATATCATTAGTTTCTCAGTCAAGATATATTTTATTAAGTTACTAATCCATAACAATCTCATAACTGCCATATACAGTCTTCCAACAAGCATGTATCCTTCACCATACATCAGAAGCTCTAAAAAAAACCCACACACTATGTATCCATCACACATCAGAAGCTCACCGACACCTTTCTCCAAGACAAGGTATCCACGATGACCTTGGATAAGGCACAAAGACTGGCCAAGAAACAAGACCTCAAGCTGGTGAAGATCGAGGACCCGAGCTTAAAGAAGAACAGTAATGTGTACAAACTGTTGACCGGGAAGCAGTACTTTGAAGAACAGATGAAGAAGAAGGGTGATAAGAAGTCCAGTGTTGGTGTTAAGGTATTGGTATTGCTTGCCTCTACATCATATAAAGAGTTCAGGTTAAGGTGATAGTCAATATAATTTCCTTTGCAATAACTCCACCTTAGTTTTCTCTCTTACTTCAGACATTTAGTTGTAAATAATTAGTTGTGTACTGTGTGTGTTGAGCTCCTTAAATGTTTGTCTCTTATTTTCCATATATATATACAAAAAATTATGTATTATTTATATTGTCTTCACTAACAGGAATGCATTGACTAGCCGCTACAAAGTAATCTATAATCATACCAGAGGAATGAACTAAGAACATAGATAGTATAGAATTGGCTCATATCTGTAGCAAAAGCTCTGTATATACTTATGTACCAATCCACCTATACCAAGTCGATACTAACCTCCACTGTTGTCACCACTGTACCGCTTGCCACCACTACCTATACCACTGCTACCACTACTACCCTTCTATTAGGTCCTTTCCCTAAGGCCGATGAAAGAAAAGAAAAGAGTAAAATAAATAAATAAACAGACTTTACTTGGTGACTAGTGAGAAACACAACTTGCTGAATTCGTGTGGTGTTTTTACAAACACTTGTCTTACCACACACGACACATTACAATACACAAACTGTAAATTGCCATACACGACATGTTAACACACACATGAAAATATCTAGCTAACCCTACCTAATTACGTGAGGGGACTAATGGGGAGAAGTAGCTGAAATACACTCACCGCACTGATGTCCGTGTGTCACCATGTGTTTCCTGTCCTCGTCCACAATGTAGTCTACCAGTCACACGTAGCCTCAGAAGCCTCAGTAAGAAGAAGACAGTCATGTGCTGATCCTCTCGGGAGCTGTGTCCGGGAGGACGGTTTTAAGTTAGACATGAATATTATTAGGAAGGTTCCACGTGTTTTCACTTCCCCTAGCAACACACGAATCCCTTAGCTTTCTAGCTGTAGTCTGGACACAAAGAGACTGAGCCACGCTACCACATCACCTTATATACCACTCGATTCGAGTGATGTCACGAGTTTTTATATTAACTTTTTCCCATTATCCTTCAGCTAATTGTCCCTATTCTAAAATTAACAAGATATTTAATAGTCGAACAAGTGTGAAGAATATAAGGATTTAACCAGTGATTCCGTAAAGGAATCACAGTGAATGGTAGATGGACAGTCGTGCTCTGTACACTTATTTATGATACAGTAGATAGGTGATCCATTATTATATTAATCTTTATTAGATGTCAAAAGAGGTGATTCAGTAATTCCCTCAAACTAAGTAACTCTAGACCATATAGTTCTGGTAGGGTTAATGAGAGCATTGATCTTCTCACCAAGAAGCTGCTATGAGCCAGGATTCAACTTGAACTGATTATATATTTCTATTTTTCAATCTTACTAATAGGAAGCTGTACTTACTATTTCAGGATGAGAAGATCTTGCCTATCCGTGGTAAGATAACCCCCCATGACCTGTCCATCAAGCTTCAGAGTGTGACCAAGTGGCTGAGGAAAGGATGCCAGATCAAAGTTTCTCTCAGTTCCCGTAAAGCCACGAAAGAGGAAGTGGTGAGTGGGTGTTTGAAGGTTTACTCAGCGCTGGTTGTCAATATAATGTTATCGCATCAATAATTCAAACTTAGTTGTTATCTAAATTGAATAATTGTTTTCTGTTATTTCTTAAGCTAGACAAAAACCATCTCTACTCTCAGGATCAGTTGGTATACTAAATATCAGTAAACCTTTAGTAATTGAAGCCAAATTTATTATTTTGCTCTTTTTGATAAACATTTGTAGTTTTTAAGAAAGAAATGTTTTAGTTTTATTCATTCCATTCACTCATGATCCATATTTTACTCCAACAGGAAAGTGTTTTTAACGCCATAGAGGAAGAAGTCAAGAAGGTCAAAGGTCGGATACTGCAGCGACATGAAAAGTTGAATGAGGTTAGATTTTACATTGCTCCATCCAAAGACGCAGAGGAGAGTGACAACAAGAACACAACACACTCAGATGACTCAGTACAGAATAATGAGTCCAGTGACAATACCAAGGGAGGAATACAGTAAATTAACACCTAATGAATCTTCAAATTCAGACATAACGTGAAGATGACTCGGTCTGCTTATGTAAATTTTTCTTGTTCAAAGTTAAATAAAGAGTAATGTTTAGTTTTTTTAAAGGATATATTTCTTGTAATCCTCCATCATTACCTTATTTTACATTCTATCCAAACACATTAAGATTCTTTAAGTTTCTTTCCATAAATAATTGCATAACTTTCTTGTTGGTTCTCTGTTCCTACCAATCACTCTTCTTTCCATTCCTCTTTCTTCTAAACACACTTTCTAGCATACCATGGAGTCTCCTTTCTTTTATCAGTACCTTAATCCCTTCAATTTGCTACTTAACTAAACCACAACTTTAACCAGTAATAAAAGGCAATATACTTTTTTTAATATCTACTTGCAAGTTACAAATAAAACAATCTTTTTTTTTCTTTTCCATACGATAAATTTAAGTGACAACATAGTTTGTACAAAATATATACAACTGTGGCCAGACTAATTAAAACAAGTTATGTGTGTGTGTGTGTGTGTGTGTGTGTGTGTGTGTGTGTGTGTGTGTGTGTGTGTGTGTGTGTGTGTGTGTGTGTAGTAACAAGAAGCATTTATCCTTTAAGAGAACAGTGTTGTCCAACATGCATACAGCACAACAACGACTCGACACAAAGTTAAGGTTCTGTCTTCCAAGCCCAGTGACATCCCAGTTGAATCAGTCTGTCTGTCAACACAAAGACCCAACCTACAAAACACCAGCAAGCATAACAATACCTATATTACTTAGAACTTCCTGGATAAAGCATCTAGGTACAGTAGTAACTAGAACACTTCAAATGACGTGACTGTGAAATGGAAGATAAAGTTGACAACACAAATTAAGTTTATCACATACATACATACATACATACATACACTCAAGTTCCCAACAACACATATAAAAAGATTACTTCCTTCACTTCATTCATCACCAACACTGGAGAAGAAAAATAATTGGAACCAGAAGTACTTTAGGATTTCCTCTCACACAAACCAAATTAAGTTTATCACATACATTCACTCAAATTCCCAACAACATGTAGAAAAAAAATTACTTCCTTCACTTCATTCATAACCTCAACACTGGAGAGAGAGATAAAAAAGCAATTGGAACCAGAAGTACTTTAGAAATTCCTCTCACATATGCACTGACACCAATACACTTATACACTGTTCTCCACACATGGTTAACCTCAACTCCTTCACTGTAGCCTGTCGTCCTATCTAACAACCCAACTCTGAAATGCCTGGTAGGAATGGTAGTTATAAATGCAGATAATGGACTACAGAGAGCATGATAGGATGGATGAGAGCAATGATGAGCTGAGTGTGAATCAAAAACCTCAGACTATAGTATAAAAAAAACATAGATTAGGATGTCAGACTATGTGGACATTCAAGAAAGGGAGTAAGTCTGACTATACACAAAGAATGGATAACAATATTGAGAGGTACATGATAGGTAATATATAGGTATAGTAACTTTTCTACCTTGGCCTTTGATCTTGTACCGTACCTATTATTCCCCTTATGAGCTTTGACTCTCTTGCCTCTTTAATATCACTAATCACTATGGTAAGCAAAACCTTCTGTCTCTGGGCACAAGGTCACTGCACTGGTCAGGTCAGGAATCTCCCCTGAACGCCACCTAGGTACTCACTCAACAACTAACTGCAAGGGTGGATGGAAAAGTATGTTGGGAAGGAGTTAGGTTTCCTCATTATGATTTGAGTCTCAGGATGGGTGAATGGATAGTAGTGAGTGATGAGAGGCCCAAAAAGCACTACATACATCATAGAATACTAAGTGAAAGAAGGTGATCATTAGTGTAAGTACAGGAATATGAGGAACAAAGTCAGAGATGCGAGTACAGGTTGCATATCAATAAGACAATCAATGTTCCAGTTACATCAGTTTTCCGGCATGAATTTCAGAGCGCATCATTGTTTTCGGGAGACGCTGTTTATGTTCTGATGGGGTTGTACTTAGAATTAGGTGTTTGCTCATGCCAGATTATTGATAGGCAACCTGTACTCTGTTGTGTTGTGTTATGTTGGGTGAATAGGTAGTAATTCCTGTAATAATCATACCCTCTGAGGGACTTTCTTGATGCCAATGAAATGATTACAATAAACGTACCAAATGATCTATTGGAAAAACTAAGGTAAGAAAATATAAAGAACATATAAAAGCTACTCTATAAATTCTATAAAAACTTGGTGAGAGATGTAAATGTGAATGTAATAATTTTTTCTATACCGTTTTTATTTGATTGATCAAATTTCATGTATCTGCATTTTTCTGGGTTATCACTATCGACATAGGAGAGAGCTAGGTGTAAAAAAATATATAAAATTTTTAAAAAAAATGTATAAAAAAAAAAAAAAAAAAAAAAAAAAAAAATATATATATATATATATATATATATATATATATATAATTAAATAACAATAGGACATGAGCAATGATGTGACACCCAAGCAAGAAGGACATAACAGTACCACTAATGAAGGAGTTGAGACCAGACCATCCCTACCTTACACTACCTTACAACCATCACTGCAGGACCTCAAACTCCTCTTCATCCTCCGAGTCCAAGCGGTGATCCTCCAAGTCCATACCTAAGAACACAACAAATATAGATATAGATAAATAAATAGACTTTAAACTCACATATAAATCTAAACACTACTGTACATGACATAACACAGTGAGTATGAATGTGCCCAGAATACCCACTGATGCCCGTAGCTCCCGTACCCGTGGCGTCATCCCTCATGTAAGGAGGACGTGTGGGGACCAACTCAAACAAAGGCGTCTTCTCGGAATCTATGAGCTCCTGACGCATACGATTGCATAGGTCGTCAAACTCCTTCTCGGTCCCGCAATAAAAGCACTGCAGGAGGAAAGATGTAAGTTGAACAAAGTGACAAGACAAATAAAAGAATAAAATATACATACATATAAGACTGTATGGAATGAGATTAAAGTATTTTGTATTATGATTGCATAGGTCATCAAACTCATTCTCAATCCCGCAATAAAAGCACTACGGGAGGAAAAATGCGAGTTAAACAGAATGACTTGAGATAAATAAGAAAATAATGAGGCTGCAAAAGGCCAGTTGACCTACACAAGGCGGCTCCTATAAAAACATAAGAAATTAAGAAGGTTTAAGACAAATAAATAAAATATATACATACATAAAAGACTTTAAGGAATGAGATTAGAGTATATTGTATTATGAAACCTGACTCCTTCTTATCTCTCTATCTCTCTCTCACCAGGGCCAGAGAGGGGTCGAGGTGCTCTAGAGGCATGCGTTGGGCCAGGGAACAGTGGTGTGATCTGTCCATCTCCTCCTCCTCCTCTGCTGCCTTCTTGCCCACTGTTCCTGCCTCCTGTGTGGTGTGTGGGTCTATGTACACCACCTCATCACCTGTGCAAAACATAACACCATTATTTTTTAGTGATACGTACACAGGTGGAAATTTTATATATATATATATATATATATATATATATATATATATATATATATATATATATATATATATATATACATATATATATATATATATATATATATATATATATATATATATATATATATATATATATATATATATATATATATATATATATATATAAAAGAATAAAGCAAGTACAAAAATCTTAGATAAAAGCAGTTCATCTATTGAGCAAAAATTGAGCAAAAAAATGTGAAATCAAGAGACAAACTGCTAAAGAAGAAAAAATAAACAATGTACTTAAGTGTTGAGTATAAGTGACAAGTACTAAGGATACTATTAATGGGTGTTAGTTAAATGACAGGTTTTATAAGTTAATAAGGATAAGGAACAATAACTACCACCATAACTCACCCATGAACCCCAGGAAGTACGAGGCGTGGTTAGGCTTCCCTCCTATCAGACCAAGCGACTGAGGCATTTTGAAGTATTTCTGTTCAAACCAATATAAAGTCAAAGTTAAAACAAACCAAACCAAACTAACATATTAAACCATTCCTAACCTAATACCACTCATCCTAACCTAACCTGAGCTGGAGTGTTCTCAACTTAACTGACCTTGATGCCGGAGAAGTAGACAGGGTTCATTTCCGCGAGTCCGAGGCGGAGTGGAATGAAGAGAAGGAGAGGCCGCCACGTACGGTCCCCTTCACCCTGGCAGCTGCACCCTGATGGAAGGAAGAAAGGAAAGGACTCACCCATCATCATCATCATTATTACTACTACTACATTGAGTCCACATAATTGACAGAGCATATTTTTCCCTCTTTAAGGCTAGTGAGAATGGTGAGATCTAAGACTACTACTAAATTTCCCTTAAGACTATGATATCATATACATATTCCTTCTCCATCTAGCCCAGACACAGATAATAATACTCAGATAAAAAGGTAATAAGGAAATAAGGAAGGAAAATGCAATGATTCTAATTTTCCTTAACTTCACAAACTTCAACACTACGACTACTTACTAATCTCGTCCATGATGACTATGTTGTCCATGGCTACGTTCACACTGAAGTTGTTCCACTCATCAAACGGCGTCAGTTTCCTGGAGGTCATTAAAGAGTCTAGGTTAGGTTAGGTTTATACTACTGAATTCATTATAAAAATCTTATAACATGTTCATAGCTAAAGTCTGTCTCCATTGAATCAAACTAAAAACAAATAATTTAGAACCACTAGATTCATTAAGAAATAAAAAGATAAGCGAACCTACCGTATTTTACGGTTTACAAGACGCACTTTTTTTTCCTAAAAAATACCATGTAAAATACTTGTGCGTCTTCCAAGACGAATGTTGTTGTATTGGCTCACCCGATAGGGACGTGGATTTGTATGATGTCATTACATTATGAAGTTAACTTAAGTAACTATTCAATTCAGCCTTTTATATGATATAACCTCAGTACTTGTTACAAGTATTTCCAATACCATAAACCTTCCTGGAGCCAAGCCACAAGCCCAAATAATAAAAACATAGATGTGAAAGATACCAAAACCACCGGTCATGAAAAGACCCACTACACTGCAGTTTTAGCTTGTTGCTTGTGGTGAGTGCTGAGACAATAGATAGTTTAAGAAAAAGTTACATAAACTCATGGATATGGTGAAGCTGTTTTTGTGTGAGAATGACTTTTTTTTTTTCTCAAAATTTCTCTCCAATATTAGGGTGCGTCTTCCAAGATGCAGCGTCTTGTAAGCCGTAAAATACGGTACTTGTTACAAGTATTTCCATTACCATAAACCTTCCTGGAGCCAAGCCACAAGCCCAAATTTGAGCCATACGTCTGTTGTTAATTGTGCCAGCTGGTGGCGGCGGGAGCCATTCCGCTCTTGATCTTGACGGTACAGGTGTGTAACCAAAGGTAACAGGTGGCTTATTTCCATAGACCAGCAAGCCTTTGGATCGGCTGCGTTTGGATCTGCTGTGTTGTGTGTTTTTGTGTGAGAATGACTTAAATTTTTTTTTTCTCAAAATTTCTCTCCAATATTAAGGTGCGTCTTCCAAGATGCAGCGTCTTGTAAGCCGTAAAATACGGTAATTCTTTATGTTTTCTCTAGGATTTAATCTAATCTACACCTGTCTTGCATACACACACCCACCCACACACTGGAATGGAGCCTGAGGTGGAAATTGGAATTCAATGCTAAAAAGTGTCATGTGTTGGAGATGGGGAAGAGTAAAAGAAGACCCACATGGGATTACAAATTGGGGGACAATTTAATAACAAAAAGTAAAGAAGAAAAGGATCTGGGAGTGATTATTCAAGACACCCTGTCCCCGGAAAGGCATATAAATGGGATATTTGGCTCAACGTATGGATTGCTAACAAATATTAGGATGGCGTTTCACTATTTAGATACAAGTATGATGAAAAAAATTATAACCACCATGATACGGCCCAAGATGGAATATGCAGCGGTGGTGTAGTCGCCACATATGAAGAAAGATATAAGGAGGTTGGAAAGGATTCAGAGAACAGCTACAAAGATGGTGCCGGAATTGAAAGATCTAACCTATGAAGAGAGATTGAGAGAAATGAGTTTGCCAACATTGCAGGAGAGAAGAGAAAGAGGAGATATGATTACGATGTACAAAATGGTAAATCACATAGAGAAGATTGACAGACAGGATTTGGTGACGGTAACTGGAGGTGTGGACAGAAGAACGAGAGAGCATTCTAAGAAGATTGTGAAGAGTCAGTGTTTGAGGGATATCAGGAAGTACAGTTTTCCTCATAGAACGGTGGATATGTGGAATGGCTTAAGTGAAGAAGTTGTTGTCACAGAAACCAGTGTGCATACATTTAAGGAAAAATTGGATAAATATAGTTATGGAGACAGGACATAATGAGCCTTGCTCGAACCCTGTAAATTACAACTAGGTAAATACACACACACACACACCTTAGCACCTGGGCCACTGTGTTGGGTCCATACCACTCCCCGATAGGTTTTCCTTCATCCACGCCAAGCTGTGAGATGATGTGAAGGGAGAAGGTGGCCAGCTTGTGGTCCTCAAACATACGTAATATCCTGAGGTAGGTCTCGTCTTTGGTGTCGGGCGTCCAGATCCATTCCCTCCCTAGAAATGAAATACGGGCAAGGGAAAGGGAAGGGAAGGGATGTGAAAAACCTGACTAACTATGATAGAAAAAATAATAAATAAAAAAATAAAATAAAAAAAGAGTACAGGTTGCCTATCAATAATGAGGCAATCAATATTTTGGTTCAATCAGTTTACCGGCATGAATTTCAGAGCGCAGTTTCAAGTTTCCCGAGTTGGCGCATCACTGTTTTCAGGAGGTACTGTACCCTGAATTAGCTGTTTACTCATGGCCGATTATTGATAGTCAACCTGTAAAAGAAACTAAGTAGACATAAAAAAAAAGTTTCTATCAACAGTGAAATGCCAACAGAACCAAACAACTATAATAATAAACATATGGTATAGTGTATTGCCTCACCTAGATGCCTTCTAAGCAGTGCCTCTGCCAGTACCATCTGTCCGCAGCGCAGCATACAGCCCCATCCCTTGTCCGAGGTGTACCCGGAGTCCCCAATCTGTGCAAAGTTCCTCCGATACGTCAGCCATATTCGAGACTGTACATCACTCCGGATCGTCTCCAAGTCTTGAGGGAAGAAAGAGATCTATTATGAGACAGTGAGAATTCCAAAAAGACAGATGGAGAGAGAGATATAGATAGATAGATAGACATGTCCAACAATATTCACACACAAAACAAACACATATAAATAAAACATAAAATATATAACAAGTATTTTTCATTCCCATGCAAAAAAAAAGTTCAATGCTCTTGTTCCTTCCTCTTCACATCCCATATTTGACCTTGAAACAGTGTCCTCCAAACATTTAACCCACAATCTATATGTAATATTAAGATAAGTTTAAGGTAAATAGATATAAATATGTAAAAAAATAATTAAGTTCTAGGTCACATAAACAAGTAAGGAAGTATAGAAAGGGTGAGTAAGGGTGAGTGAGTTACCTTTGTGTGTTGAGTATTGCTTCCCTAATATCCACACTGGTTCGTCTGATTTAGGGAAGTCTTCGGGCTCACTCAGCGCCCCTTCATAGGCCATGCACGCTGAAAATAAGTCACTCTAAGAATACATACACACACGCGTACACAGCGTTAACACACACACAAACACACATACTCCCTCAGTAACATTCTCTACCAAATACATTAAAGTACATTTATTTATATGGAACCACTACAGAAACTACAGAAAAATTTGCTTTACACATAACATAGAAATTTTTATATGTACTTCTTTTTTTTACCTTTTTATTTACCTAATGTGCAAAAATACTTGACAACAAAAAGGGGGATGGATGGATGGATGTGCAGGGAATATGTTGTCCATAAAGTGAACAACAGTGGCGGTGTGACACAACTACTTACTCACAAATTCAACTCACATGACACTCAACAGATGTAAAAAATTGTATATATATATATATATATATATATATATATATATATATATATATATATATATATATATATATATATATATATATATATATAATATACACACACACACATATATATATATATATATATATATATATATATATATATATATATATATATATATATATATATATATATATAAAACACACATTTGGTGGACCAGCACTGAAAAGGTTTGCAGAAAAATTTCCCAAAAACTCGTACTGCTTTGGTAGGCGAAAATGAAAAATTAAAATAGATATAAAAATCATGTATACGTCAATGTAATAGTAGTAGTAGTAGTGGTGGTGGTATAAGTAGTAGTTGTAGTAGTATACAAATAAACAACCATGCCCATCAAGGAGTGTATGTACAGCCTACTACAGTACGGTACAACAGTGACCAAAGCGTGACTGCATTCTATAAGTACATAACAGCAGCACCAATGAAGAAAAGACCCACCGATGAACACCAATGAACACCAATGAACACCAGTAAACACCAATGAACACCAATGAACACCAGTGAACACAGATGAACACCAGTGAACACGGCCACAGCTCCTCACCGCTCACCTATCATTGTACCGAGCTTATGTAGCCGCCCAAATACTATAGAAAGGTAAGGTTCGAGGGCTTGTATGATCCAAAGGAAGTATCTGCGCCAGCTGTATGGAACTCTACGGACCCATCTCTCAATCATACTCTATAAAGAAAAGACAAGGGGATTCAACTCCTTATAGTGATGTGTTTGTATTCATGGTTGTTGGGCTACGTCACTTCTTTTTAGCCCCAGACGTACTTGGGTTATCTAAGCTGACATCTCAATATCAATCTACCAAAAAGATTCTAGCACACTTATTCATAGGGTGGAATGTATGATTTTTTTCCCCTCCAGTTGTTCTATAATTGCAATAAAACACTCCATGGAACTCCTATCTAATGTATGTGTTAATTATTTACCTACAACCACCAAGGAAAAATAATCTACTCTACGGACTAACTGTATCAAAGAAAGTAAAAGCAGAAACTAATTTGATGGACACTCTTCCCTTTGATATACTATAATTACAATACTCTTATAATACTGAGAATTTTTTTTTACACTTTAACACTTGTTTTTATACAATACCCAATGACAACCAGTAAAGTATAAATTAAAAGCTTATATGAAACTTAACATTTGTATATTCTTAGTTAATGTAATATTCATGATGATGACAATAATTATTATATTCTATGTCCTTTGAGTGTGAAATCATATTGGAAAAAAATGTAATTGAAACTCAGAATAATAAATAATTGGTACACTTGTCAATTATTTCCTTCCTTCATAATTCATACATTCCTTAACATTAAAACATGTACCGCAACACTTCACCATTACCTATTCAAACAGGAAGATAATAGCTTAGTTTCTTCTACAAAGTTTAGTAAGTCAAGTAATACGCAAGTAACACACACACATACATATTCTCTCTCTCTCTCTCTCTCTCTCTCTCTCTCTCTCTCTCTTTATATATATATATATATATATATATATATATATATATATATATATATATATATATATATAAATTCTGATTTTGGTATGTTTAGTTTTACTTCTAGATCATTCACACATCTATTAGGAAGTTAGGAGATTATCAAGTGATGTTAAATTGAGTAAGTAATACCGATTTATCACGGAGAGGAAGGGGAGGAAATGAGTCTTCTTTGATGGATAAATAAAATCAATTCATCCACAAACCAAATCACCAGAAAATATACATTACACACCAGATATTCCCTAGTTAGCTGAGACTAGAAACTGACCCATTCTTACCAGTCCATATCTTAATAATATCAATAGTCACGTTTTAACTTCATTCTCTGGAAAATAATAGCATTAATAATACACCAAAAAACCAAGACAAAAAATAGTCACTCCTTAGGGCATAATATTCTTTAAAGTTTTCTTCCTTACTCCTTTGTCACTTTAACATTAAACGGGTAATATGGACTTCTTCTCAAGACCTTCTGGTTGGATGATGCAGCAGAGACTGATGAGGGATGCAAGACCCTCATCATGGTAAGAAATGGAGATAACATTAGCGTCTTCTCCCGAGGTTAACACTTACATGTCAGATAGAATTAAGGTTGCACAATATCATGCAATATATATATCAACTTCTAGAAACTCGTTAAAGCAAAAAAAAAAAAAAAAAAAAGTAAACATTTGTAGACTAACTTTATCTCCATATTCTCCTAAAGACGTAAATTAGACCAGGGATGAAAACTCCACCTGTTCCTAGGCCACGCCCTCCCACCATCACTCACTGACCTCAACATGATCTCATTAGCCCATACAACTATAATCACCCATAGAATATTAACACAAACATCACCTATAACCAATACCAACACGTGACCTAAATCATGACGTGTATATGACTGGTCTAATTTTGTTTCCACTTTCCTATGCAAACACCACGCCCAGTATGTTATTTCAGCACTGTATTCCTCATACAGCGTCTCCTTCAGGTTGTGTGTGGTAGTGTTCCCCTGGCAAGGCACTGTGGTGAGTTACAGACGTGTATCCGAGTCAGAAAGAATTAGTCACCTGCGATAATGTCATCCATGGCCTCCAATGTTTTGGTTATGACGTCATTACTTGAATTCATGATCTATTGGCGGTAAATTCAGCTTTTTCTACGGTGCATTCTTTTTTTTAACAGTATACCAACAATATCAAAAATACTCATACCGGAATACCTCAATTGTGTTAAGTGTTTACAGATAGACGCAGTAATACCTAACAGCCTCATATATCATGTAAATACTTAAATAAAACTTTTAATGAACTCACAACATTGTTATGATCATTATTATTCCTTGCAATGCTTTGATGAACACTGTTCATTATACAATTATTCACTTGAGTGTGTACATCAACATTGCACACACACACACACACACACACACACACACACACCACACACACACAGTCACACACACACTTGTACAGTGTACTACGTCTTGGTGGGAACACTTATCTGAGTGTCACCAAACAGACAGTAAACCAGAGTGCACCTTGATAGCAAACTGTGTGTGTGTGTGTGTGTGTGTGTTGGCTACAACCTTACTAACATTACAACATTACTAACAGGTATGTCAATGCTACAGGTGCTTTCAAAAACACAAAACACAAAATCACACAGTCACCACCACCCAGTCAGTCAGTCAGTCACCAACAAATCAACAAGATACAATTTAACACACTATAAACAAACATTGCATACACCATTACAATCACCCCATCCAATCTCAGCCTCACTGTGCATCATTATAATACAAACATAGCCATACAATCATCAGTTTCCGATCAACACAGGCTGGCTAGAGAAAAGGTGATGGTGGTGATGGTAGTGAATATTTTTTCTTACTTTTTTTCTTACTTTTTCTTCTTACTTCCTACTTCTTACTTCTTCTTCTTTCTCTTTTTCCTTTTATTATTATTATTGTTATTACTATTGTTGTTGTTGTTCTTTCATTTTTTACGTTATGTTCTTATGTTACAACATACGCAGGGACCCTAGGGTCCATTGCTGTTTGTGTTCCCTTCCATTCCCGTGGAAGACACCTTTCAGGGACTACGACTGGCGATATTAGGGGCGATGCCAAGTGTATCACTGGACCGGACCATCATACATCTTTACTGCTTACCTTATAACGTCTAGCAGTGGTTTACTGCCATGGACTGCGTTGATGAGTTTTCTCGTACTGCTTTCTACTTCTTCTTTCGATGTTGGAGCCGCTTCATGAGAAAGAGAGAGAGAGAGAGAGAGAGAGAGAGAGAGAGAGAGAGAGAGAGAGAGAGAGAGAGAGAGAGAGAGAGAGGAGACGTCAAGGACTTGTGCTCAAAATATTTATTCACATTTCACAAGAAAATTTGTTGTTTTTTGTCGATAGTTTTCTCTCCTCCTCCTCCTACTCCTCCTCCTCTTCCTCCTCCTCCTCCTCCTTCTCCTCTTCCTCCTCCTCCTCTTCCTCCTCCTCCTACTCCTCCTCCTCCTGCTCCTCCTCCTTCTCCTCCTCTTCCTCCTTCTCCTCCTCCTCCTCCTGGTGTTCTTCATTTTGCTGTATTTGCTGTTCTTGCTACTACTTCTCTTCCTCTTCCTATTCATCTTCTACCATTCCCTCTTCCTTCCCCTCTTTCCTTCTTCTTTCTTGTTCTAAGCATCAAGTTCTCTCTCTCTCTCTCTCTCTCTCTCTCTCTCTCT
>JAXIVD010002398.1:0-29317 GCA_036785275.1 Cancer borealis | reverse complement strand
AAGATGAAACAGATGTAAGAACATAAAATACTGTAACAAGGAAGGAATGATAAAGAAACAATGGAGATTGATAGCTGAAATAGAGAGAGGCCATAATGAAACAGTGGTATGGACAAAGGAGGAGCTGTAATGGATATGATGAAGGAGTATATTTACTTCACTTGGTCATCTAGTCCTCTAATGAGGCTGAGTCTTGCTCCTTCTTTGTTTTTCTCCTTCTCTTCAGCAAATTTCTTTTCTTGGGCACTTTTTTCCAGTATCTCCAATTCCAGTCTTGTATTCTGGATGACATCTTTTTCCATCTGTAAATTATAACAAGGTACTAAAGGTCCTGTCAGTGAATAACATATAGTTAACCCTTCCTCATATCCTTGTTTTGATTAAGACGATTCATCTTCTGGACATTAAATTCACCCACCACCCCCAGCAACACACACACACACACACACACACACACACACACACACACACACACACACACACACACACACACACACACACACACACACACACACACACACACACACACACACACACACACACACACACACACACACACACACACACACACACACACACACACACACACACACACACACACACACACACACACACACACACACACACACACACACACACACACACACACACACACACACACACACACACACACACACACACACACACACACACACACACACACACACACACACACACACACACACACACACACACACACACACACACACACACACACACACACACACACACACACACACACACACACACACACACACACACACACACACACCACACACACACACACACACACACACACACACACACACACACACACACACACACACACACACACACACACACACACACACACACACACACACACACACACACACACACACACACACACACACACACACACACACACACACACACACACACACACACACACACACACACACACACACACACACACACACACACACACACACACACACACACACACACACACACACACACACACACACACACACACACACACACACACACACACACACACACACACACACACACACACACACACACACACACACACACACACACACACACACACACACACACACACACACACACACACACACACACACACACACACACACACACACACACACACACACACACACACACACACACACACACACACACACACACACACACACACACACACACACACACACACCACACACACACACACACACACACACACACACACACACACACACACACACAACACACACACACACACACACACACACACACACACACACACACACACACACACACACACACACACACACACACACACACACACACACACACACACACACACACACACACACACACACACACACACACACACACACACACACACACACACACACACACACACACACACACACACACACACACACACACACACACACACACACACACACACACACACACACACACACACACACACACACACACACACACACACACACACACACACACACACACACACACACACACACACACACACACACACACACACACACACACACACACACACACACACACACACACACACACACACACACACACACACACACACACACACACACACACACACACACACACACACACACACACACACACACACACACACACACACACACACACACACACACACACACACACACACACACACACACACACACACACACACACACACACACACACACACACACACACACACACACACACACACACACACACACACACACACACACACACACACACACACACACACACACACACACACACACACACACACACACACACACACACACACACACACACACACACACACACACACACACACACACACACACACACACACACACACACACACACACACACACACACACACACACACACACACACACACACACACACACACACACACACACACACACACACACACACACACACACACACACACACACACACACACACACACACACACACCACACACACACACACACACACACACACACACACACACACACACACA
This sequence comes from Cancer borealis, assembly GCA_036785275.1. Lineage (NCBI taxonomy): Eukaryota > Metazoa > Arthropoda > Malacostraca > Decapoda > Cancridae > Cancer > Cancer borealis. The sequence goes on along the minus strand of JAXIVD010002398.1, from coordinate 27,183 downwards.
CACACACACACACACACACACACACACACACACACACACACACACACACACACACACACACACACACACACACACACACACACACACACACACACACACACACACACACACACACACACACACACACACACACACACACACACACACACACACACACACACACACACACACACACACACACACACACACACACACACACACACACACACACACACACACACACACACACACACACACACACACACACACACACACACACACACACACACACACACACACACACACACACACACACACACACACACACACACACACACACACACACACACACACACACACACACACACACACACACACACACACACACACACACACACACACACACACACACACACACACACACACACACACACACACACACACACACACACACACACACACACACACACACACACACACACACACACACACACACACACACAACACACACACACACACACACACACACACACACACACACACACACACACACACACACACACACACACACACACACACACACACACACACACACACACACACACACACACACACACACACACACACACACACACACACACACACACACACACACACACACACACACACACACACACACACACACACACACACACACACACACACACACACACACACACACACACACACACACACACACACACACACACACACACACACACACACACACACACACACACACACACACACACACACACACACACACACACACACACACACACACACACACACACACACACACACACACACACACACACACACACACACACACACACACACACACACACACACACACACACACACACACACACACACACACACACACACACACACACACACACACACACACACACACACACACACACACACACACACACACACACACACACACACACACACACACACACACACACACACACACACACACACACACACACACACACACACACACACACACACACACACACACACACACACACACACACACACACACACACACACACACACACACACACACACACACACACACACACACACACACACACACACACACACCACACACACACACACACACACACACACACACACACACACACACACCACACACACACACACACACACACACACACACACACACACACACACACACACACACACACACACACACACACACACCACACACACACACACACACACACACACACACACACACACACACACACACACACACACACACACACACACACACACACACACACACACACACACACACACACACACACACACACACACACCACACACACACACACACACACACACACACACACACACACACACACACACACACCACACACACACACACACACACACACACACACACACACACACACACACACACACACACACACACACACACACACACACACACACACACACACACACACACACACACACACACACACACACACACACACACACACACACACACACACACACACACACACACACACACACACACACACACACACACACACACACACACACACACACACACACACACACACACACACACACACACACACACACACACACACACACACACACACCACACACACACACACACACACACACACACACACACACACACACACACACACACACACACACACACACACACACACACACACACACACACACACACACACACACACACACACACACACACACACACACACACACACACACACACACACACACACACACACACACACACACACACACACACACACACACACACACACACACACACACACACACACACACACACACAACACACACACACACACACACACACACACACACACACACACACACACACACACACACACACACACACACACACACACACACACACACACACACACACACACACACACACACACACACACACACACACACACACACACACACACACACACACACACACACACACACACACACACACACACACACACACACACACACACACACACACACACACACACACACACACACACACACACACACACACACACACACACACACACACACACACACACACACACACACACACACACACACACACACACACACACACACACACACACACACACACACACACACACACACACACACACACACACACACACACACACACACACACACACACACACACACACACACACACACACACACACACACACACACACACACACACACACACACACACACACACACACACACACACACACACACACACACACACACACACACACACACACACACACACACACACACACACACACACACACACACACACACACACACACACACACACACACACACACACACACACACACACACACACACACACACACACACACACACACACACACACACACACACACACACACACACACACACACACACACAACACACACACACACACACACACACACACACACACACACACACACACACACACACACACACACACACCACACACACACACACACACACACACACACACACACACCACACACACACACACACACACACACACACACACACACACACACACACACACACACACACACACACACACACACACACACACACACACACACACACACACACACACACACACACACCACACACACACACACACACACACACACACACACACACACACACACACACACACACACACACACACACACACACACACACACACACACACACACACACACACACACACACACACACACACACACACACACACACACACACACACACACACACACACACACACACACACACACACACACAACACACACACACACACACACACACACACACACACACACACACACACACACACACACACACACACACACACACACACACACACACACACACACACACACACACACACACACACACACACACACACACACACACACACACACACACACACACACACACACACACACACACACACACACACACACACACACACACACACACACACACACACACACACACACACACACACACACACACACACACACACACACACACACACACACACACACACACACACACACACACACACACACACACACACACACACACACACACACACACACACACACACACACACACACACACACACACACACACACACACACACACACACACACACACACACACACACACACACACACACACACACACACACACACACACACACACACACACACACACACACACACACACACACACACACACACACACACACACACACACACACACACACACACACACACACACACACACACACACACACACACACACACACACACACACACACACACACACACACACACACACACACACACACACACACACACACACACACACACACACACACACACACACACACACACACACACACACACACACACACACACACACACACACACACACACACACACACACACACACACACACACACACACACACACACACACACACACACACACACACACACACACACACACACACACACACACACACACACACACACACACACACACACACACACACACACACACACACACACACACACACACACACACACACACACACACACACACACACACACACACACACACACACACACACACACACACACACACACACACACACACACACACACACACACACACACACACACACACACACACACACACACACACACACACACACACACACACACACACACACACACACACACACACACACACACACACACACACACACACACACACACACACACACACACACACACACACACACACACACACACACACACACACACACACACACACACACACACACACACACACACACACACACACACACACACACACACACACACACACACACACACACACACACACACACACACACACACACACACACACACACACACACACACACACACACACACACACACACACACACACCACACACACACACACACACACACACACACACACACACACCACACACACACACACACACCACACACACACACACACACACACACACACACACACACACACACACACACACACACACACACACACACACACACACACACACACACACACACACACACACACACACACACACACACACACACACACACACACACACACACACACACACACACACACACACACACACACACACACACACACACACACACACACACACACACACACACACACACACACACACACACACACACACACACACACACACACACACACACACACACACACACACACACACACACACACACACACACACACACACACACACACACACACACACACACACACACACACACACACACACACACACACACACACACACACACACACACACACACACACACACACACACACACACACACACACACACACACACACACACACACACACACACACACACACACACACACACACACACACACACACACACACACACACACACACACACACACACACACACACACACACACACACACACACACACACACACACACACACACACACACACACACACACACACACACACACACACACACACACACACACACACACACACACACACACACACACACACACACACACACACACACACACACACACACACACACACACACACACACACACACACACACACACACACACACACACACACACACACACACACACACACACACACACACACACACACACACACACACACACACACACACACACACACACACACACACACACACACACACACCACACACACACACACACACACACACACACACACACACACACACACACACACACACACACACACACACACACACACACACACACACACACACACACACACACACACACACACACACACACACACACACACACACACACACACACACACACACACACACACACACACACACACACACACACACACACACACACACACACACACACACACACACACACACACACACACACACACACACACACACACACACACACACACACACACACACACACACACACACACACACACACACACACACACACACACACACACACACACACACACACACACACACACACACACACACACACACACACACACCACACACACACACACACACACACACACACACACACACACACACACACACACACACACACACACACACACACACACACACACACACACACACACACACACACACACACACACACACACACACACACACACACACACACACACACACACACACACACACACACACACACACACACACACACACACACACACACACACACACACACACACACACACACACACACACACACACACACACACACACACACACACACACACACACACACACACACACACACACACACACACACACACACACACACACACACACACACACACACACACACACACACACACACACACACACACACACACACACACACACACACACACACACACACACACACACACACACACACACACACACACACACACACACACACACACACACACACACACACACACACACACACACACACACACACACACACACACACACACACACACACACACACACACACACACACACACACACACACACACACACACACACACACACACACACACACACACACACACACACACACACACACACACACACACACACACACACACACACACACACACACACACACACACACACACACACACACACACACACACACACACACACACACACACACACACACACACACACACACACACACACACACACACACACACACACACACACACACACACACACACACACACACACACACACACACACACACACACACACACACACACACACACACACACACACACACACACACACACACACACACACACACACACACACACACACACACACACACACACACACACACACACACACACACACACACACACACACACACACACACACACACACACACACACACACACACACACACACACACACACACACACACACACACACACACACACACACACACACACACACACACACACACACACACACACACACACACACACACACACACACACACACACACACACACACACACACACACACACACACACACACACACACACACACACACACACACACACACACACACACACACACACACACACACACACACACACACACACACACACACACACACACACACACACACACACACACACACACACACACACACACACACACACACACACACACACACACACACACACACACACACACACACACACACACACACACACACACACACACACACACACACACACACACACACACACACACACACACACACACACACACACACACACACACACACACACACACACACACACACACACACACACACACACACACACACACACACACACACACACACACACACACACACACACACACACACACACACACACACACACACACACACACACACACACACACACACACACACACACACACACACACACACACACACACACACACACACACACACACACACACACACACACACACACACACACACACACACACACACACACACACACACACACACACACACACACACACACACACACACACACACACACACACACACACACACACACACACACACACACACACACACACACACACACACACACACACACACACACACACACACACACACACACACACACACACACACACACACACACACACACACACACACACACACACACACACACACACACACACACACACACACACACACACACACACACACACACACACACACACACACACACACACACACACACACACACACACACACACACACACACACACACACACACACACACACACACACACACACACACACACACACACACACACACACACACACACACACACACACACACACACACACACACACACACACACACACACACACACACACACACACACACACACACACACACACACACACACACACACACACACACACACACACACACACACACACACACACACACACACACACACACACACACACACACACACACACACACACACACACACACACACACACACACACACACACACACACACACACACACACACACACACACACACACACACACACACACACACACACACACACACACACACACACACACACACACACACACACACACACACACACACACACACACACACACACACACACACACACACACACACACACACACACACACACACACACACACACACACACACACACACACACACACACACACACACACACACACACACACACACACACACACACACACACACACACACACACACACACACACACACACACACACACACACACACACACACACACACACACACACACACACACACACACACACACACACACACACACACACACACACACACACACACACACACACACACACACACACACACACACACACACACACACACACACACACACACACACACACACACACACACACACACACACACACACACACACACACACACACACACACACACACACACACACACACACACACACACACACACACACACACACACACACACACACACACACACACACACACACACACACACACACACACACACACACACACACACACACACACACACACACACACACACACACACACACACACACACACACACACACACACACACACACACACACACACACACACACACACACACACACACACACACACACACACACACACACACACACACACACACACACACACACACACACACACACACACACACACACACACACACACACACACACACACACACACACACACACACACACACACACACACACACACACACACACACACACACACACACACACACACACACACACACACACACACACACACACACACACACACACACACACACACACACACACACACACACACACACACACACACACACACACACACACACACACACACACACACACACACACACACACACACACACACACACACACACACACACACACACACACACACACACACACACACACACACACACACACACACACACACACACACACACACACACACACACACACACACACACACACACACACACACACACACACACACACACACACACACACACACACACACACACACACACACACACACACACACACACACACACACACACACACACACACACACACACACACACACACACACACACACACACACACACACACACACACACACACACACACACACACACACACATGTACAGTCAAATAAGTCCCGTCTCCAAGGAATAGCTAAGAAATAGCCTAAAAAAATAGTGGGGTATATAAAAAACGAATAAGGTAAACAAACATGGCCAACCATACAACACCAACCGAATTTCAGGGCTTTAACATGTCCAATGAAAAGAATAAAGATATTAAAACAAATTCCCAAAATACAAATGTAATCATATATTGCACACACTACACACACTTTACTCACTCACCTGCTGCTCCTCCAGTTTATGTATGAGGGCCAGTTCTTGCTGCTGGTGTTGCAGCCTCTGTATCTCTACTTTCTGTCGTTCCATTTCTTTTTGAAGCTCTACTTTAAGGTTATATTCTTCTGCAGACCTGTGAAATAGGTTACAAAACCAATAAACAAAAATATAACAGATGATATCCTACACAAATGGCATGGCATCTCCAAGAAACATCAATTATATGTTTCCTGATATGGTTAAATATGAATTTCACACTTCAAAGACAGAAACAGCAAAAAGCATTGGAATGTAAGCTCCCCAACATTGTTTGCCATTTTCAGTATAAAAAAACATCCTTTTTGACTCATTAGAAAGTTCACAAGCTTCTCTGACCAATGCTATTTTGAGGTGCAATTATTATTGAGGTGTGGGGGAGGGGGGGAGACACAATCGAAGGTGTGCAATTACTGCACATGTAAAGAACACAATGCTGCGGTCTGCTTCGCCCAAAACACACACCTACGTCAGGAGCCGCCACTCAGACAGGTTTTAGCGGAGGGAAGGTCTTCGACAACCCCTTTACCGCCAGCACCCAACACAGCCCAGCCCACTTCTACCACAGTCTGGTGCATGGGGTCACGGCCAAGGCTGGCAGTGGACCCCTCCCCACCACCGATACACTCAGCTGGGCCCTCTCAATTTCCACCATCCTGGACACCAAGACCCCACCCCCCTCCACATTCAGAGAACATGAAGGTTTATATTTTTCTGTGTGCTTGCCAGTAGTTATCTGGGTAACGACCTCATTTTAAGATATGTCCCTCCACGTTTTTATTAATTTTGAGGCCTTGTGGTGGTTTGTAACAGTGTGGGTATGCATGCCTTGATTTGTCTACCTCTTTTTAGGGGGATAACAGCCTGGTATATAGAGATAGATCTTTTAAACCTTAATGATACATGCAAATAACTACAGTATTCCTTACTGACCTATTAATGATTTTCTTTTGGGAGTGTATATACATTTGTTATATCAATTTTCATACTGAGATGACATTAAAACTGCAATCAAGGAAATATTAAAAATTACTGATTGGTGCTATGTATAATCCTGTATTATCTGCTAAATAGTTGGAATCCATTTCCCCAGATGACTTGTTATACTAAAAAAGATGTATTACCTTTAATTTTCATTGTTTTTTGGGGCGGATGTTTGACACTTCCTTGTTTGGCAGAAGATATAAAGGTAATATGAGAATTTAGCTCTCTATACTTCACCTTAAGATATGTCTATCTTGTAATTTGTTCTCCTCCTGAAGAAGCTTCCTTAGCTGAGTCTGTTTCTGAAGGGCAAGTCGAGTATTTTCCTGAGATGCTCGACTCTTTATCCACTGCCTAAGAGAGAAATAAAATTGGAAAATTTGATGAGTCCAGATATTACGTGAAATGACATGTCAATTAACAATAATTAACTTTTAAATCTAATTTATATCATCTTTATGTAATTATGACTAATACTTTGGCAGGTAATGTCTGTGAGTTTATTACAAATAAAATTATGTACTGCATAAGAAAAGTCAGTCCATGTTTGGTAAATATTCTCACAAGGGAGTCAACATGAAATCTGATTGAATTATGACTGATCTACAGTAAAATATAATTTACAAAAACAGTCTGAACCACTTTAATGCCACACATCCACCAATAACTACCAAAACAAGCTGCCCTAAGTGAGGATGCTTGTACAAACTATCATATGACTGCAGTTTTCATAGTCTCTGCAGTCAGAAATAAAATTCTATCATCATCCTTTCACAATTGTTTATATGCTACATGAGTCTGTTACTGCCAATATGTGAGTGATGCTGACCTCAAAACTTATATTCCTGAAACTTTTCATCCATTTCAGCAATACCCTTTACATGCCTACAAAACTTTTCAATTTGCATAATACTTTTTTAAAGCCTTTTCTATTGTACAATATAAAATGAATTGTTTGTTAAAAATTTCCCATTACATATACTCATCCCACTTCTTTCATTATAATTTTTTATAATGGTTCTGAAAAGAATTTAATCAAAAATGTCTTTTATCCCAACAGCAATATTAAATAAATGCAATTAAATAGTAGCAATTTTTGTCAAAACAACAATATTCATCTATATTCTTGTATACAGTTGTTACACCCAGAAAAACAATTAATAAAATCACATAATTAGAGCTTCATCTTATTAATGATGATATAACTTAAAATGAAAACAGATTAGTACCACATGTTACCAAGAAAGATGCAAACAACTTTCTACATTTGCAACCTACTCTTTCTTCTCCCTTTCCATCAACGTGCTCTCATCCACTTCTGCCATTAACTCAATTACATGTTCAGCTTCAGCTTTAGCTTTGCTGGCAGCCTTTTCAGCAATCTGCTCCTTCAAAACCTATAAGGGAAAGAAAAATTAAATTACTGATTAGATAAGGTTAAAAAAATCATGCTGTATTTGACAACTTAAATGATGCTGTATCTTATAAAACATACCCATATTTTGAAGAGACAATTAATTTAAAAAAAAAAAAATTGTAGGAAACACCAATTGCTCTGTAAATATAGACAGTTTTAAAAGATAATGTTATTGCCACCTCACTCTTGATTGAGAGGTTTTGTATGCTTTATTGCAACATCATTTTGATGGCAGCACCAATGTATGTGAGTCTTTCCGTATGGCTTGCTGGCCACAGTGAGTCTCCCTTCTAATTATTATTCTATAGTCTCTGATATCTCGTTCTTTTCAGGAGTATTTCCCAAGGATGGCCACGGCAGAAGAGCCTCTACCTCTCCCTATCCATACACTCCCTCCTTGCTTCTCAATAAACACCACAGTAAATGCATGGCTTTCTTAACACACTATAACTCATAAGATCATATTCAAGTACAATGTCAGTAACTATTGACAGTATTTCTGCACTCTTCTGTGATTTTTGTGCATGTTTTTTGTTTCTAATGCTGATAAGTCTGGTATATGGATATGGAAGAAAGATTACAAGTATAATGTCTGAAACTAATATGTAATACTCTATTACATATATACTCACAAAGCACACACTGAAAACAAATACATTTATGATAAAGTGCTTACACAAAAAATGTAATGAAGAAAAAACAAATTAATAAATCAATCAATAAATTTTTAAAAATCCATGAACAACAAATAAATTAAATACTTTCCCTTTGATTTTCATGCTTTTTAGCTTCTTGCTCTGCAATGGCTAGGGAAGCAGAAAACTTTTCTTCATGATCCAGCTGCTTCACAAGATCGGCATATTCTCTCTCTCCAATCTGAAAGAAGACAGATATTTATTTCATTCATTATCATTACAATTTGACCTGTGGTGGCATCTGCAAAAACAATAAAAATAACAATGATAATAATAATAATTATTATAATAATAACAATAATAATAAGAATAGCAATGATAATAATGACATAATAATTTCAGTAATAATCAATATAATAATGAACATAATACATATATATCTGGCTTCTTTTAGATTGGCAAGAGAAATGATCTTGTAAAACAACTGGATCATGGGTAAAAGTGTTATTAATGATATCAATAATTATATGTAATGATCTATCTATCTATATACCTGGTTTACATAATCAGGGTTCAGCGAGACTTTACTCAACCCTCCCCTTCTGTGCCCTGTCTTTTCCTAGGAGAGAATACAAAGGAGGGCCTTCCCAGACCATTTGCTCTGTCCCTTTTTGTTACCTTTTACGATCTACAGAGAATACAGTAGTAGTGTTCTTGCAGCCCCACCACAGGGCTAATCTATTTATATACCTTGTTTATATTCCCATCAAAAGTGATTAGCCAAGACAAGATATTTAGGGTTCAGGGAGACTTTACTCTCCTCTGCCCTCCTGCTTCCTGTCTTTTCATATGAGAGAATACAGATGAGGGGTTTCCCAAGCCCCTTTTTAATATCTGCAAGGAATACAATGATAGTATTCTTGCAGTCCCCACCACATGGTTAATAATTATAGCAATAATAATAATCTATTGAACTATTTACCTGGCTTACATCCCTCTTAAAGTAGAGTATTCAAGGTAATGAGATTAGGATTTAGGGTGACTTTACTCTCCCATCCCCCTATGTGCTCTTTCTCTTTTTGCAGTAGAGAATTCAGATGGGCTTCCCAGACCCTCAGCATGGTGACTTACAAAGTATAGTAATATGTAGCATATGAAAAGAAAATTATCCAATAGTTACTCGAAATTAGAGCTCTTGTTATCAAGCAGAAATGCTCGCCTGGAAAAAAGGACTGTCCTGTAACCTCTGGAAAAGTTATGCAATCTTCAACAACAATGAAAACAAGATGTCTGGATTTTTGTGACTTCAGTCACTGCTAGTACCAGACATTGTATTTTTGGCTATATGCCTTTACTAGCACTACAGGCTTTTTGTTGGATAATGATTATTATAAGATTAACTATCTTCAGGATGTTGCACCACAATGGTAGACGGTAATGTTGATACAGCCTTATACCACCGAGAAAAAAGAGAAATTATGTTGCACAAGGGGAAATTAGATCAAATGTTGGGTATTTTACAATTTAAATATAATTAAAGAAAATTAGAGGAGTTATAAGTGAACACTATTTTCATCCATCTTAAGGATTGTCTAATCTTTGGATATGACCAAGCACAAGCAAATATTTTAGCATTCAAATAAGAACGAACACTTATATGAAAAATACAAAAAACATTCTTACATTTCTTAGCTTCAGGTGTGCTATTTTTTCAGCAATGGCGGCCTTGTTGCAACGATTTAAAGCACATGCTTTGAGTTTTGATTCTAATGCTCTCAGTTCTTGGCTGGAAGTCACAACCTGTTGCCTGAAATACATATTCATGGAAAAAAATTTCTTTAAGTGTTACTTCCCTAGTTCTGGGTAAGGATTTTTTTTTCCATTTATAAGTAAATGAAAACAAATCCTGATTGGTTATTTCAAAACTCCCACTATAGGGATATGTATTTTTCTTGAAACAAAGAGAAATTATCACACAATTATATTCATATAAGACAAAAAAAAATTACCGTAAGGCAGCAGCATTTCCAAACTTCCTTTCCATGGTTTGTCAGACTTGTAATTGATGAGCCTATTTCTTGTTCATTTAAATAGAAATGAAAGTTCAAAAACACTGATACTAAAGTGATTTGGATTGTCTCTTTCAAAATTTTACTGAAAAGAAAAGAAAAAAATTACAATTCATAATAATGTGACAAACCTCCCACACCTCCCATTTCACACACACACACACACACACACACACACACACACACACACACACACACACACACACACACACACACACACACACACACACACAAATGGTCAAAGTCTCACTGTCCGGTGCAGGGCAGGATTCTATTCAACACCTTCCTGCACACACAATACCACAACTTCCTACACATTTATATTCACGGTCCCACCTCCCAACTCCTCTTTCCATTGGGACTGCAATTTTTATTCTGATACATTTCACTACTACTGCCTAGAGGCTGTCGGCCACTGCCTCCATTCTGACAGAAGAACTCTTTGCCATCAGAGAGGGCCTCAGGTTTGCCACCACACTCAGCCCCCTTTGCTCAATCCCCCTCTTCTCAAACTCCATCACAGCCCTCCAACTCATCTGGCGCCACCGCCCTCAAACACTGTCATCTCTCCACCTCCTCATACCAACAGCAACTGATCTCTTAGGTGGCTCTGAAGACCCTGGCCTGACCTTCAAAATACTCAAACACACCAGGACCTTCCTCCAAAGGACAGGTCAACTCCACAGGAACCGATCCACACAACACCACTGGTGGACCTACTTTCCCAGCCGTGCCCTAGACACTGCCGTCACCAGATTAAGAATTGGACACAGCCGCCTAAACTCCCACCTATACAAGCTGGGCATGACTGATGACCCCCACTGCCCTTGGTGCCCTACACAACCAGACAGCCCAGAACACCTACTTCACTGTCCTCGTCACCACTTCCACCGCATGGCACTCCTTCACTCACTGTCGTCTCTCCACCTCCGCAGACCAACAATAACAGACATCTTAGGTGGCTTTCAACACCCTGGCCTGGCCTTCAAAGTACTCAAACACACCAGGACCTTCCTCCAAAGGACAGGTCAACTCAACAGGATCTGATCCACTCATTCATCTGCAACCCGCACTTTTGGGGCACTAGAGGCTGTGGCATCACAGCCTGCACAGCCCCATCAAATTCCCAAGAAGAAGAAGGATCCGATCCACTAACTCATCTGCTACCTGCACTTTTGGGACACTAGAGGCTGTGGCACCACAGCCTCTAGTGCCCCATCAAATTCCTATGCCCACCTTATTAAAACCCTTCACCCACTTAAATACTTCAATCAGATCTTCCCTTACTCTACGTCGCTCCAGTGAGTGCAATTTCAAAAGCTCCTTTCATAGCTAAAATTACAAATCCCTTCTATCATTTTGGTCATCCTTCTCTGCACTGACTCTAACAAAATTATATCCATTCTATAATACGGTGACCAAGCGTATACTACAACTATATAGGTAAATACACACCTGGTGGCCCTGTGTTACAGTACTCAGTTCGCGGACTAAAGGTTACCAGTTATGTCCATGGGCCCGTATTCTCACAGCAGCTTCTTGATGAGCGGCTTGAGCGCAGTAACATTTTCTCGTTAACCCTAACACTGCAAAACAGAAATACAGAACTATACAGTATTTATATACTATATAGTTACCAACTTCGTGATTATTTAGTGGCAATTTTCCTATTTTTTATTTTACCAAGGTTAATAGAATATACATTTTTATAAAAGATTTATTAGTACTGAAAGTTTAATTTTCCCACTGTTATGAAAAGGTACCAAACATTGTGTTGGGCGCCGGCGCAGTAGTGTGTGTGTTGACATGACAGCACATTTCAACGGGACACAAACTAACCTTTTGTTTGACACTGTCCATCCTGTTTGGACCTCTACAACAACATCGGAAATTCAATGTTCCAGACAGCATCAAGTTGAACTCTCTGTGGTACAATTGTTGGTAAGTACCTACAGAATATAGTAATATTGCGTTTGTTGTGATGAAAATCTTTATAGGACCCCTAAGTACTTGGGTAGAATCATGTGTTGACATCAGATGTGCTCACAGGAAACATTGAATATCTCAGAAACTACGAATTTGCGACGATGATGTAGTCAAGAAAACATTCTCAGAATTCATCAGGTAATGTAAAAATATAGCTGTCAATTCTTCTCTCTCCTGACTTTGTGCTTACTATTTCATATTTTACTACACTAACTCCAAAAATCACTACATTAATATTCTTGCTTTTCATCTTTGTCTGAAAAAAAAAAGGCACACAACTCAGTCAATACTTTCCCTGTTTAATGTCTATGCACTGTTTAACTGTGACTGGCGTGCCTTCAGATCCGTGCTGCCCTTATACATCTACCAGTACCTCCTCGTATAGTCTAGTATAATGTGCTATTAAAGGGTAGCCAACCAGGTGAGAGCATTCTGGTGGAGATGTAGATTTAATACCAATACTTTCCAATATATCATTGAATGTTGAAGCAGATGACACAGATACAGAGCATAGATTTTCAATTTGGGAATCATAAGAGGTTTCTTAACGTATGCTGCATGTGGGTGTAGTACACCTGTTAACTGCTTCTGAAATCTATTTTCTCAACAGGCATACAGTTGTTCTCCACCAAGCCATTTAAAAGGCTGCACCTGCAACTTTGGTTCTTGTTATAGATTTTTTGTTTAATTGATAAAAGCAAGTCATCGTGCAGAAATTTGTAAAGAGATTGTTCATTAAAGTGGTTCACAATTGTATTTACATGGTCTTTAAATATGGATCTAGGAGAATTTTATGAAATTATTATTGTCACAAACAGATAAATAAAATTGGGTATTTAAAGAAAATACCCACAAAAAGTGGAGGAAGTACCACCAGCAATGTAAGTAATCAGTGCATCTCCTTTTCCCCTTCCCCTTAGCCATGGCCAATGGTTCTGTCGAGTCAAAGGGTGAGAGTAATGTATGGCCAGCAGATGACTCGGCCCAGACTCAGCCTTCCTCACGGCACCACCAGGACCCCGGCACCCCAAGGGACCTCAACGATAACCGTCATGCTGCCAGTCACTTCCCCCCACATCCACGCCCACGCCCACCGTCACCTGTGTCAGTGGCAGAGCTGCAGGAACGTGCTGTCCAAGATAGTCAGAATAACAATGTTGATGAGAACAGCAATGATCACCATTATAACCAGTATGCTGCTGCTGCTGCATATCCCAATTGGGAAGCTTCATTCCAATCAGCATACTCCAATCAGCAACCTTCTTTACCTCCACCATACCTCACCCAAGAAACTTCACATCCTTCATATTCCAGCAGGG
Source organism: Cancer borealis (assembly GCA_036785275.1). Classification (NCBI taxonomy): domain Eukaryota; kingdom Metazoa; phylum Arthropoda; class Malacostraca; order Decapoda; family Cancridae; genus Cancer; species Cancer borealis. The sequence goes on along the minus strand of JAXIVD010002398.1, from coordinate 9,886 downwards.
AAGCTTCATCACATCTCAATTGGGAAACCTCATCACAACAAAGGAGAGGAGTCTCACAGACACACTCCAGTCAGGAGGACCGACCATTCCACCCAAACAGGGAAACCATGCATCCCCCAAACCTTGCCCAAGATGCACACCACTTGTATTCTTCACACTGCAGGCAAGATGTCTCATACCCTAACCACCCCTCACACCCTAGATGGGAGGCTGCCTCTCATCCTGACCAGTCTGTTCGACCTAGGGTAAGACAGCCACCCCATCACTACAGAGATGAGGCAGACTGTACTCCACTTCCCCAGCAGCCACTTTCCACCAGGAGAGACAGTGATGGCAGTAGCATCAATTGGCATCATGATGGACTCAAACACCGCAGGAATCAATCTGAGGGCACCACAAGGTACCCACTTCTGCCAAATCTCAATCGCCCTTCTGATGGGTCAGGTGAGACCAGTGTACTATTGCATTTATCCTATTACAGTAAACCCTTGCTAAGTTGGAATTGCGGATAAGTTGTAATGACTAGCAAATATTCATGTATAAGATGATTCAATCATTTTAAAAGATAACTAAGAAGTTAGAGTTGTAATCCCATAACCTTTTTGCATCTTCTTTTGGGGCAGCCAGCAGTCAGTCATAATATATTAAGAGTCCTAAATACAGCCGTCCCTTAACATTCACTGGGGTTGTGTAACGAGTGTTAAAAATCTGTTAATATTTCCTGCTTTCTTAATAACACTCCAATACCCTCTATTTTCTTATGTAACTAAAGAAAAAATCCTTTATGTATCTTTAGAAACACTATAATTGGTGCAAAAACTGTAAAAAAGGTTAAAACTAGTGCAGTACAAACAGGAAATGCATCAACCAATCCTGTGTGGTGGAAGGTAACCTGTGAATACCTAAAATTATTACTATAAGGAATTCATGGGCCTTCCTGCGAGTAATTAAAATGGCTCTGTGGTACAATGCTCATTTATCTCATTTTGTGTTCTACATATAGATTTTTATATTGGTAGTTAATAATCCTTTCACTGGATTGAGTGAGATAGGAAAGCTTAACAAATTTCATTAATTTATATCCAAAAGTGAAAGTTAATCAAAACATGTATGTATTTTCTGGATTGGTGTTAAATTTTCAAACAAAATATCTAACATGCTTTTCCTTGACAGGGGAGTTACCTCCTCATCTTCCTGGTTATATGGCAGGGAGCCATGACTCCCACAACTCCCAGGTATTGCTGCCTCTCACCTTTGGGGGAGGTGGGTGCAATCTTGATCTCCCCGTTGCCCTGCGTTCTACAGAGCGTGTCACCCAGGAGGCTGAGGAGCTGCTCACCACCTTCACCTCAGAGACTCTTCGCAATAATAGGCTGGAGGTGCCCCACTGGATGCTAGCCGTGCCCAGGTGTGTGTATGTGCGTGTGTGTGTGTGTGTGTGTGTGTGTGTGTGTGTGTGTGTGTGTGTGTGTTTACCTAATTGTAGTATACAGGGCCTGAGCTACACTTGTGTGGTCCTGTCTCCAGATCTGTAGTTGTCAACTTTTCTTTCAGTTGTATATTCTTTGTCATTATTACCTCTTCCTTCAGTTCATTCCAAGTATCTATTTTTTCTATTTGTTTTATTTATTTATTTAGGAAATTATGTTTTTCTGTTATGGTATTTTTGTATGGAGATGGTCCCCTGTGGCATTGTTCCTTTCATAGAAATATGGCACTGCAATCTTTACCTTTAAGGTGTCCACAAGAAATAAGTCAAATCATTTATAATGGAAAAAGTTAAAATTCATTATGGGAAAATCATGGAATTTTGTTTTAATGCTGTTAATGGTCATAATAGTTGAGACAACTATTAGATACCAAAAAAAAATTTCTTAATATAACAGGTTTTATAACAATACATTCCATGATTAGTAAGAAATAAAGTTCAGTGATGAAAGAAAAGAAAAAACTTTTGAATGTTTGGATGGATGACCAGTATTAGTGGTTCATGCCTCTGAGCCTTAGTTAAATTCACCACAATAAAGGCCAACCATCAGGACCTCAAAGAATAGCTTTCAGGCACTATAGGTACAGATATAAAAAGAAGAATGAATAAATCAAGTATGGGCAAGAGGTGGAGGCTACAAGAATTCTACCACTGTATTTCCTGCAGTTCATAAAAGGTGATGAAAGAGATCGAGCAAAGTCCCTCCTCTGTATACTCATATGAAAAGACTAAGGTGTAGAGGGAAGTGGAGAGTAATCTCTTTAGAGGGATAATAGCCTGGTATATAGATAAATAGACAAAAGCATTGTTGGACTTATGAACATTTTGAGTTGCAAACACATCACAGGAACCTGTACTGTACCTGTACCTTTTATTCTAAACATGGGATGCTTTCCTTATTTTATATTGGAAGTAGATCAGTGATGGTGGTGTTTGTATCTGCTCTAACAGCCCCCATATGGTTCATGCTGGCCGGGAGCTACGTCTTCTGGCAGATGCCTTCGCATGTACTGCTGAGAGACGGAAGGTGCGGCACATGGCAGAGTCAGTGAACCTTGGCTGCATTGAAATGGACGATTTCTTCCATCTTTGCGCTGAGCTATTCTATGTGAGTATGGTGCTTTTTCGTTTATTAAATAAACTATTTATTATGAGTGACCTTGTTTCTTGTAGTGAGCAGAGCTAGAGGAGGTGGATATTGTTGAGTGGTCTTCGAACAATGGCTGAAGGAAATTGGATTCTTGGAAAGCTCACATGACCATTTACGTACCATTCAGACACTATGTCCCTCAGACCACAAACATAAATATAAAATAGAAAGTATATATACAATGGAACCTCTAATTCCAAATTTAATCCATTCTCGTGGTTGTTCAAATTGGAAAAAATTCGGAATTGGAAACTATTTTCCCCATAAGAGATAATGGAAAGTAAATTAATCCGTTCCTGGACCCCAAAAACTCCATCATCAAGACACTTTTAACTGCAAATACACTTGATTCAAGGTAAAATAAGAGGATTAAATGTCCTAAATATTGTATTCAAATGTAGATAGCTTAGTGTCCAAATTAATATAATTAATAGATTGAAAGGTTGCTCTTCTGAACTTACTGAATGCATGCCTCCACCCCTCCCGCAGCCTGGCTGCACAAGGCTTTCTACTTCTCATCCCTATTCTGTCCATTTTTTTAATGCAAGAGTTAACCAGTATCTTCACTCTTTCATCACTTACACTGGTAAATTCTGGAACTCTCTTCCTTTGTCTGTTTCTCCACTTGCCTATGACTTGAACTCTTTCAAAAGAGGAGTGTCAAGACATCTCTAATGCTAAACTGGACCTCCACCCCCTTCTTCTATTTCTCCTACTGTCCTCTTTACAGGGTCTGGCGACAAGCGGGATTTTTTAAAAACATATTTTTGTTTGCCTTTAACCAGTAACCTTTTAAGGTATTTATATATATATATATATATATATATATATATATATATATATATATATATATATATATATATATATATATATATATATTTAAAAATAGGTTGGTTCGTTTTTAGAAATAATGCAAAATTAGGGACAAAATTTTCTTGAATTTTCGATTCGGAATTAGAAAAATTTGAGAAAGGAGGCATTCGAAATTGGGAGTCACCACTGTACTTGAAAGTTATAGATCTAATCTGTAATCTCATAACCTTCATTAATGTACAAAGCCCATTCAAAGCAAAACACCTTTTTCAGGATGGTATCACTCGGGAACGCATTGTGGCTCTGTTCACCTTCGTTGGGGATGTGGCTGTGCACCAGGTGAAGATGAAGGGAGAGGAGCTGATCCACCGGCTAATGAAGTGGTCCCTTAAGTACCTGGTAGAGCATGTGTGTCGATGGGTGCAGGAAGCTGGTGGCTGGGTGAGTGGAGTGTCAGATTTTTTTTTTTTTTTTTTTTTTTTTTTTGGGGGGGGGGGGGGGGGGGACACAGCTATATAACTGTTTAGTTTCATTGATACCAGTGTAGTGACTCGGTAAGTCATAAGCTGATAAATTTTGCTAAGGCAAGGGTTGATCACATGATTTGACCAAGTTATGACTGTTGTTTTGCTGAGTCAGGGGATTGAATCTTGAACTCTCCTTGGAGTTAACCTTTGTTTTGTATCGTTTCTGACAGATTGCAGTGCTGACCTGCGGTGCCAACTTCCTTTACCGATGCGCTGTATTTGTCTTCTGTGTGTGTGGTTCGGTTGCTGCCGGTCTATTCATATACAAAACTCTCAAGAATGGGTGACGCTGGCCCTTGCCCCACACTCCCCTGCCCCTTGATATTTGTGTGTTCTCTGCTTTTCACCTACCGTTGCTCAGCCCCATCTCACCACTCGGTAGTTAGGAATTATTTTGTATGTGTGAATGTGGCCAGTGAAGCTATGTAATGCATTTTTGCATATGTGAAAGTGTATGATGAATGTTGTAATTTTTCACATCTACATGCAATCGGTATATATATCATATTTCTTGCCAAAACTGATGTTTATTTCTCAAAATATCTTAAATGGTCACCCAATGTCTTTCATGTTATTGTTTATTTTACTGTTGAAATTTTAGCTTGTGGCTATCGTCATTACTGGGCTAAATCTTATTTTGTCAAGTTGAACCTACACTGAGGTAACTTAAGGAAAGTTTAATTACTATATCATCATAAAATTTAAGCAATCATTGGCTCAGAAGCTCAAAAGATGAAAATAGGGTCTGTAATCCAAGGGCCTGAGGATAAATGTGCATAAAGCAAAGGTAATGGTTTCATGTGAGGATGGTGGTACTGTAAGGAAAGGTGTGGGTGGGTCTTTATTCTACTTTATGTAGTGGATGCACAAAGAGTGGGATTGGAGTTAGGTTGCAGATTATTTGAGTGTTTGAATGTGCAACAGGTGCAAATGTTATCAAGTGATGCAGGTTGGGTGAGGTCAATACAGGTAATGAATTTTTTTTCTTTTAGCATCATGTCAGGATTGTAAAATTTTGAATTTCAATTTTTTTTCTGATTCCAGGTCATCAGATACAGGATGCTCAATCTGTAATAACTTTTACTAAAAGGTAATTAAATGATCACCCTGAACTAGGTAACTATAGACCATATAGTTCTGTTAGATGGAACAAGAGAGTGCTACACCTCTCACTAAAAAGTTGCTGTGAGCCAGGATTGAACTCACAACCATTAATTAGGCCATGAGCCGAACATTGTACCACAGACCCACTCAACCCCCTAAAGATTAAAGTTGCAATGACAAGAATTGCCATTTTATATAATATTTCATAATTGTGTAGCTTGTGTATCCTAGGAATCTGTTGTGATTATGCTTCTCATTTCCTTGACAGGTTATACATTTTACATATTCTTTGGCATGAAGTATGGTAAAAATTATTTTGAATAAATGTAAAAATATGACTGATGAAAGAAAGTTGGATTTGCTGATAATAAATGAAAATTGCCACGTGTGTATTACCAGTGACCGTGGGTACATTATTTTTCACACGTGTGTGTGGTAACTGGACTTTGGAGACAGGTATCTCCTGGTATTCCAGAACCATGCCATATATTTTGGAGGTTTTTGTATTGCCCTAATTGCATTTTGTAATTAAATGGACCATTATGGTAAACTCAAAGCCTTTGATTACACCAGAAAATAGGACACGGATTGTGGACTTTAAGAACATGTTTCCCATCTTCTAGGAAAGGAATTTATTAGGAAGGAATTGCAATGTAGATGTAAGGAAAGTACAACAGGATCAGGAATAGTGTTAAATTAAATAATGCAATTCACTAATAGCATAAACTACAAAATATTTCACTAACTGTCGAGTTAAGTGAACATATACCAAATTGTACAAGCAACAGATCAAAATTAACTAAATTTAGTGAGTTATACAAGAATAAATCCAATAGCGTGGCCTATGCCATGATGTCACTGATGTGATGGGCCTCAGTAACAAGCACCCAGAAGCCTTGGAATCACCATACAATTAAGGTTAGTAACTATTATGTGCATTTCTATTTTTACTCAAAAAACAAGTGAAAAATTCTCATGTGTCTTTTAAGTGTGTTATTGGCCTTTCATATAATATTACCTCAGTACCAGATAAATGCTTATCTGATACAAGTTACTTCAATACCATAACATTTTCAATTGAACAGGCAAATGGAGGATGGGAGAGTGAGAGGAATGGAGTGTGCTAGGATGAGGTGTACTAACAAGAACATGTAGAAACCTCACTAGTATGACCCTTTCCCTGAGAGAATTCCAAGAAGGAAGTAGCGGGAAAAGAACAGGTGGACAGGTTTAGTACATTAAAACACACTGGCTAGGATGCTCATATATTATCTCACCACCTTCACTTCACTCAATGGTTATCATCACCTCCCTTACAGTTACACAGATCTGCTTTCACCTCAAATGGTCAGCTTTGATTTAGCCGATCCTGACTTGGTGAATCATTAAAACACAACAATTCTTTGTACACACTGCAGTTGGGCACAAAATTAGGGACGAGTTAGGTAGTGATATTTTTTTTCTTTTCTTTTACATTAAGACAAAAATATATCTGGCTACTTTTTATAATATTTCCATTTGGTTTCATTGCTTTGCAGCAGTTACAATTTGTTTGGTCATTCCTGTGTGCTGGTTTGTAAGTAATGCATTTATGTGTAAATGGGAAACATTACAATGAGACAAAGATGAATGAAACCTGGAAGTTATCTTCAGGACATAATGGAAGCACAAACGAATCAGAGCCACCACATTGGAGTGAGATAATATGGAAAAAAAAAGTAAGTGCCAGACATCAGAGGTGATATGGCACTATGTTAAGCTAAAAGGCAGATGGCAGAGTAAAGAAATGATGGCAAGGTAAAGTATGAGGAGAGAAAGAATGGTTAGTTAGAGTGAAATGGTTAGATCTAATGGATGTGAGTTTGTCGCAGGAAGGAAATGTTGTCTAAGTAGAAATGTGATGATTCTGTAAGAATATCAACAAGGCAGAGTTGGGATTGATGAGTTAAGTGAGGGAAAGCTGCAGCTCGATCAGCAATGTAAAAAGGACAAAAAAGAAGAATGTGCAATACAGAGAAGAAGGTTTTAAGTCAACCAAAAGGTTGATTGGGAATGTGTCTTAAGAAGAGTGAATGAGGTTGGAGTGGCCTATACGTAATCGTGTAAGTGCAGTCTCCCACCGTCTATTCTTGTGACATGGATCTAACCAAGGAGAGATGAATGGTTTAACTGCACAGTTTATTATTTGGAAAGTCGGACAAGAAGGATTGCCAATGGCTAAGTAGAAATGAGCTAAAAGGATGGAAATAATCACCGGCTGGGACTTTCATGAAATGATGACATTCTAATATAGTAGCAGAATGGGCCAGTGAGTTGACATGATCATAACCAGTAATACCAGCATGGCTTGGAACCCAACAAAAACAGACAGACTTTTTACGGGCATAGAGGCAAAACAGCCACTCTTGGATTTCACAAAGTTAAGGATAAATAGTATAGAGGGAGTGTAGGACAGAGAAAGAATTTTGAGTGTGAAAATTACAAAGGATGAAGATGGGTAGGAAATAAGGTTTCTTAAAGAGAAAGAGAATACCGTATAGCTTAGTCATAAGGACACTGGGCTCGCAAGGTAATTGGAACTGGAAATGTCAGGAGGGGAACAGAGCAACAAAACCAGACCCATAATGGAATTTAGAACAATCAGTGCATCAGTGTAATTTGGTGTATCAGACAAGGAAAAATTAGAAATGGCAGAAGAGCAAATTGAAGGGGGAGGTATAAGCCATGGCAGAAAAGAATGGGTATGAAAAGGGGACATTTAAATTAGGAAATGGGGAGTGGAAGAGAAGGATGTGCCTACAAACAGAATATGAGCATGGTGGTCGTGGATGGGTGGAAAAACTAGTAAGAGGAGGTAGTGTAATCTTATAAGTAGAGAATTGGTGCAGTCTGGCAAAATATCTTACGATCCCTTTTCTAGAACACTTTTCTACTCATGCCAATTGCACTCCTGTTTTTACTGATGGCTCTAAAACCCACTATGGATCTGGTTTTGGCATTCTCTGACAAATCCATACTTTGGCTTGCTGTTATCTCTTTGCTCAGTTGCTTGCCTTTTAGCATAACACAGTGCCATATGATCTTTGATATCTGATGCTTACTTTATTCACATTATTTCACTCACTGTTCAACAAACGAGACATTTTTTCTCAAAAATATGTTTGGGAACTGAATTGTTCGAGAACGGAGACTTTTGAGACTTGGTACTGTGTTGTAACTTCTTGTGTATATATTGTGGTATATATATATATATAGTATATTGATTATATATAATGTATATATATATTAGTTATATATAGTTATATGTATATAATATATAGTAATAATATTATGTCTATATAGTATATATATATATATAGTATTATAGTATGATATAGTATAGTGTATAGTATATAATATATATATTACTATAATATATAGTATATATATTAGTATATATATTTATATATATATTAGTAGTTATATTAAGTATATATATATAGTATATATAGTAGTTATATATATACATATCTGTAGTAAGTTATACTATATATAAGGTATAGTAGTACATAATATATAGTATATATATACATATATAGTATATAGTACATAATAGCAGCTTCTTAGTTATTAGTACTAACAGAAGGTATATGATATTATCAATATATAATCTAGATTATATATAATATAATACATATATATATACTATATATACATATAATTACATAACTATATACAATATAATCATATATATATATAATATATTATATATATATATATATATTATATAATACTATATATATATATATATATATATATATATATAGTATATACTATATATATATATATAATATATAATATATATATATATATATATATATATATTGGTACCTCTGTTCTTGAACTTAATCCACTCCAGAACTGTTTGTAAACTCATTTGTTCTAAACTGAATCATTTTTCTCATAAGAAGCAATGCCAATTGGATCTAAGCTATTCCAGACCCCCAAAAATTATGCAATTTCATCTTCTTTGCAACAACAGCTCCTTTGATGGCCTCTATTTTTTAGTATGGAGCAGATCAAAGACTTCGCTATACCAAATTGTGTAGCAAGATTAGACTAACAATCACCACTCTTAAACTTTTGCTGAGATCCTTTTTTTCACCAACTTTTACCACGTTTTTAGGGTGGCTGCTGATATTCACTACCCTTTTTTGGCTCAATGTTGGCTTATTGAATAAGAAAAATTAGCCAAGAAAAACAAGAACGTTTATAGTGAATTTTGGCAAGTGTGCTCTGAGCAACAGCTATCAGCAAACTGACCTAATTGCCATTTGTTTCAGCAAGCTCAGCTTGGGCTGAGGGATGCCTCTCGTACAGGTCCCAACAAATTGTGGTTAGTTCAAGAACCAAGGATATCTTCAATAATGAAGATATTTTTTTCTAAATAAATATGTTTAGGAACCAAATTGTTTTAGAAGGGAGACATTAGAGAACCAACGTTTTCACTGTATATGTATGTATGTATGTATATATATAATATATATATATATATATATATATATATATATATATAATATTATATATACTATATATATATCTATATATATATATATTATATATATATATATACAGGAACTCCCCTACTTATGAACAGGATATGATCCTGGTGTTTGTTTCGTAACTTGAAATGGTTTTAAGTCCAACAATACTCTTGTCCCTACTGAAAACTATACATAACATTGTAAAAAAAAAAAGTCTGTACAGTACAGTTATACCCCAATAATATTACAGTATATTTTGACAGCCTTAAGCGGTATCTTA
>JAXIVD010002397.1:0-60757 GCA_036785275.1 Cancer borealis | reverse complement strand
ATAGAACAAATATTCATAATTACAGTTGTAGAGTTTAATTAGGTCTACCAGATGCTGCAATGATATTTCCAATATCTCTAATAGCTATCGAGAAAACGAGGAAATTGTTTTGGAAAAAATATACGGTTTAATTTTATTGCGTAATTATCGGTCATGGAACAAATATTCATAATTACAGTTGTAGAGTTTAATTAGGTCCATCAGATGCTGCAATGATATTTCCAATATCTCTAATAGCTTTCGAGAAAAGGAGGAAATTATTTTTGAAAAAATATACGGTTTAATTTTATTGCGTAATTATCGGTCATAGAACAAATATTCATAATTACAGATGTAGAGTTTAATTAGGTCTATAATTACAGATGTATAGTTTAATCAGGTCTATCAGATGCTGCAATGATATTTCCAATATCTCTAATAGCTATCGAGAAAACGAGGAAATTGTTTGGGAAAAAATATACGGTTTAATTTTACTGCGTAATTATCAGTCATAGAACAAATATTCATAATTACAGTTGTAGAGTTTAATTAGGTCTATCAGATGCTGCAATGATATTTCCAATATCTCTAATAGCTATGGAAAAAACGAGGAAATTGTTTAGGAAAAAATATACGCTTTAATTTTATTGCGTAATTATCGGTCATAGAACAAATATTCATAATTACAGTTGTAGAGTTTAATTAGATCTATCAGATGCTGCAATGATATTTCCAATATCTCTAATAGCTTTCGAGAAAAGGAGGAAATTATTTTGGAAAAAATATACGGTTTAATTTTATTGCGTAATTATCGGTCATAGAACAACTATTCATAATTACCGTTGTAGAGTTTAATTAGGCCCATCAAATGCTGCAATGATATTTCCAATATCTCTAATAGCTTTCGAGAAAAAGATTAAATTGTTTTGGAAAAAATATACGGTTTAATTTTTCTGCGTAATTATCAGTCATAAAACAAATATTCATAATTACAGTTGAAGAGTTTAATTAGGTCTATCAGATGCTGCAATGATATTTCCAATATCTCTAATAGCTATCGAGAAAACGAGGAAATTGTTTGGGAAAAAATATACGCTTTAATTTTATTGCGTAATTATCGGTCATAGAACAAATATTCATAATTACAGTTGTAGAGTTTAATTAGGTCTACCAGATGCTGCAATGATATTTCCAATATCTCTAATAGCTATCGAGAAAACGAGGAAATTGTTTTGGAAAAAATATACGGTTTAATTTTATTGCGTAATTATCGGTCATGGAACAAATATTCATAATTACAGTTGTAGAGTTTAATTAGGTCCATCAGATGCTGCAATGATATTTCCAATATCTCTAATAGCTTTCGAGAAAAGGAGGAAATTATTTTTGAAAAAATATACGGTTTAATTTTATTGCGTAATTATCGGTCATAGAACAAATATTCATAATTACAGATGTAGAGTTTAATTAGGTCTATAATTACAGATGTATAGTTTAATCAGGTCTATCAGATGCTGCAATGATATTTCCAATATCTCTAATAGCTATCGAGAAAACGAGGAAATTGTTTGGGAAAAAATATACGGTTTAATTTTACTGCGTAATTATCAGTCATAGAACAAATATTCATAATTACAGTTGTAGAGTTTAATTAGGTCTATCAGATGCTGCAATGATATTTCCAATATCTCTAATAGCTATGGAAAAAACGAGGAAATTGTTTAGGAAAAAATATACGCTTTAATTTTATTGCGTAATTATCGGTCATAGAACAAATATTCATAATTACAGTTGTAGAGTTTAATTAGATCTATCAGATGCTGCAATGATATTTCCAATATCTCTAATAGCTTTCGAGAAAAGGAGGAAATTATTTTGGAAAAAATATACGGTTTAATTTTATTGCGTAATTATCGGTCATAGAACAACTATTCATAATTACCGTTGTAGAGTTTAATTAGGCCCATCAAATGCTGCAATGATATTTCCAATATCTCTAATAGCTTTCGAGAAAAAGATTAAATTGTTTTGGAAAAAATATACGGTTTAATTTTTCTGCGTAATTATCAGTCATAAAACAAATATTCATAATTACAGTTGAAGAGTTTAATTAGGTCTATCAGATGCTGCAATGATATTTCCAATATCTCTAATAGCTATCGAGAAAACGAGGAAATTGTTTGGGAAAAAATATACGCTTTAATTTTATTGCGTAATTATCGGTCATAGAACAAATATTCATAATTACAGTTGTAGAGTTTAATTAGGTCTACCAGATGCTGCAATGATATTTCCAATATCTCTAATAGCTATCGAGAAAACGAGGAAATTGTTTTGGAAAAAATATACGGTTTAATTTTATTGCGTAATTATCGGTCATGGAACAAATATTCATAATTACAGTTGTAGAGTTTAATTAGGTCCATCAGATGCTGCAATGATATTTCCAATATCTCTAATAGCTTTCGAGAAAAGGAGGAAATTATTTTTGAAAAAATATACGGTTTAATTTTATTGCGTAATTATCGGTCATAGAACAAATATTCATAATTACAGATGTAGAGTTTAATTAGGTCTATAATTACAGATGTATAGTTTAATCAGGTCTATCAGATGCTGCAATGATATTTCCAATATCTCTAATAGCTATCGAGAAAACGAGGAAATTGTTTGTGAAAAAATATACGGTTTAATTTTACTGCGTAATTATCAGTCATAGAACAAATATTCATAATTACAGTTGTAGAGTTTAATTAGGTCTATCAGATGCTGCAATGATATTTCCAATATCTCTAATAGCTATGGAAAAAACGAGGAAATTGTTTAGGAAAAAATATACGCTTTAATTTTATTGCGTAATTATCGGTCATAGAACAAATATTCATAATTACAGTTGTAGAGTTTAATTAGATCTATCAGATGCTGCAATGATATTTCCAATATCTCTAATAGCTTTCGAGAAAAGGAGGAAATTATTTTGGAAAAAATATACGGTTTAATTTTATTGCGTAATTATCGGTCATAGAACAACTATTCATAATTACCGTTGTAGAGTTTAATTAGGCCCATCAAATGCTGCAATGATATTTCCAATATCTCTAATAGCTTTCGAGAAAAAGATTAAATTGTTTTGGAAAAAATATACGGTTTAATTTTTCTGCGTAATTATCAGTCATAAAACAAATATTCATAATTACAGTTGAAGAGTTTAATTAGGTCTATCAGATGCTGCAATGATATTTCCAATATCTCTAATAGCTATCGAGAAAACGAGGAAATTGTTTGGGAAAAAATATACGCTTTAATTTTATTGCGTAATTATCGGTCATAGAACAAATATTCATAATTACAGTTGTAGAGTTTAATTAGGTCTACCAGATGCTGCAATGATATTTCCAATATCTCTAATAGCTATCGAGAAAACGAGGAAATTGTTTTGGAAAAAATATACGGTTTAATTTTATTGCGTAATTATCGGTCATGGAACAAATATTCATAATTACAGTTGTAGAGTTTAATTAGGTCCATCAGATGCTGCAATGATATTTCCAATATCTCTAATAGCTTTCGAGAAAAGGAGGAAATTATTTTTGAAAAAATATACGGTTTAATTTTATTGCGTAATTATCGGTCATAGAACAAATATTCATAATTACAGATGTAGAGTTTAATTAGGTCTATAATTACAGATGTATAGTTTAATCAGGTCTATCAGATGCTGCAATGATATTTCCAATATCTCTAATAGCTATCGAGAAAACGAGGAAATTGTTTGGGAAAAAATATACGGTTTAATTTTACTGCGTAATTATCAGTCATAGAACAAATATTCATAATTACAGTTGTAGAGTTTAATTAGGTCTATCAGATGCTGCAATGATATTTCCAATATCTCTAATAGCTATGGAAAAAACGAGGAAATTGTTTAGGAAAAAATATACGCTTTAATTTTATTGCGTAATTATCGGTCATAGAACAAATATTCATAATTACAGTTGTAGAGTTTAATTAGATCTATCAGATGCTGCAATGATATTTCCAATATCTCTAATAGCTTTCGAGAAAAGGAGGAAATTATTTTGGAAAAAATATACGGTTTAATTTTATTGCGTAATTATCGGTCATAGAACAACTATTCATAATTACCGTTGTAGAGTTTAATTAGGCCCATCAAATGCTGCAATGATATTTCCAATATCTCTAATAGCTTTCGAGAAAAAGATTAAATTGTTTTGGAAAAAATATACGGTTTAATTTTTCTGCGTAATTATCAGTCATAAAACAAATATTCATAATTACAGTTGAAGAGTTTAATTAGGTCTATCAGATGCTGCAATGATATTTCCAATATCTCTAATAGCTATCGAGAAAACGAGGAAATTGTTTGGGAAAAAATATACGCTTTAATTTTATTGCGTAATTATCGGTCATAGAACAAATATTCATAATTACAGTTGTAGAGTTTAATTAGGTCTACCAGATGCTGCAATGATATTTCCAATATCTCTAATAGCTATCGAGAAAACGAGGAAATTGTTTTGGAAAAAATATACGGTTTAATTTTATTGCGTAATTATCGGTCATGGAACAAATATTCATAATTACAGTTGTAGAGTTTAATTAGGTCCATCAGATGCTGCAATGATATTTCCAATATCTCTAATAGCTTTCGAGAAAAGGAGGAAATTATTTTTGAAAAAATATACGGTTTAATTTTATTGCGTAATTATCGGTCATAGAACAAATATTCATAATTACAGATGTAGAGTTTAATTAGGTCTATAATTACAGATGTATAGTTTAATCAGGTCTATCAGATGCTGCAATGATATTTCCAATATCTCTAATAGCTATCGAGAAAACGAGGAAATTGTTTGGGAAAAAATATACGGTTTAATTTTACTGCGTAATTATCAGTCATAGAACAAATATTCATAATTACAGTTGTAGAGTTTAATTAGGTCTATCAGATGCTGCAATGATATTTCCAATATCTCTAATAGCTATGGAAAAAACGAGGAAATTGTTTAGGAAAAAATATACGCTTTAATTTTATTGCGTAATTATCGGTCATAGAACAAATATTCATAATTACAGTTGTAGAGTTTAATTAGATCTATCAGATGCTGCAATGATATTTCCAATATCTCTAATAGCTTTCGAGAAAAGGAGGAAATTATTTTGGAAAAAATATACGGTTTAATTTTATTGCGTAATTATCGGTCATAGAACAACTATTCATAATTACCGTTGTAGAGTTTAATTAGGCCCATCAAATGCTGCAATGATATTTCCAATATCTCTAATAGCTTTCGAGAAAAAGATTAAATTGTTTTGGAAAAAATATACGGTTTAATTTTTCTGCGTAATTATCAGTCATAAAACAAATATTCATAATTACAGTTGAAGAGTTTAATTAGGTCTATCAGATGCTGCAATGATATTTCCAATATCTCTAATAGCTATCGAGAAAACGAGGAAATTGTTTGGGAAAAAATATACGCTTTAATTTTATTGCGTAATTATCGGTCATAGAACAAATATTCATAATTACAGTTGTAGAGTTTAATTAGGTCTACCAGATGCTGCAATGATATTTCCAATATCTCTAATAGCTATCGAGAAAACGAGGAAATTGTTTTGGAAAAAATATACGGTTTAATTTTATTGCGTAATTATCGGTCATGGAACAAATATTCATAATTACAGTTGTAGAGTTTAATTAGGTCCATCAGATGCTGCAATGATATTTCCAATATCTCTAATAGCTTTCGAGAAAAGGAGGAAATTATTTTTGAAAAAATATACGGTTTAATTTTATTGCGTAATTATCGGTCATAGAACAAATATTCATAATTACAGATGTAGAGTTTAATTAGGTCTATAATTACAGATGTATAGTTTAATCAGGTCTATCAGATGCTGCAATGATATTTCCAATATCTCTAATAGCTATCGAGAAAACGAGGAAATTGTTTGGGAAAAAATATACGGTTTAATTTTACTGCGTAATTATCAGTCATAGAACAAATATTCATAATTACAGTTGTAGAGTTTAATTAGGTCTATCAGATGCTGCAATGATATTTCCAATATCTCTAATAGCTATGGAAAAAACGAGGAAATTGTTTAGGAAAAAATATACGCTTTAATTTTATTGCGTAATTATCGGTCATAGAACAAATATTCATAATTACAGTTGTAGAGTTTAATTAGATCTATCAGATGCTGCAATGATATTTCCAATATCTCTAATAGCTTTCGAGAAAAGGAGGAAATTATTTTGGAAAAAATATACGGTTTAATTTTATTGCGTAATTATCGGTCATAGAACAACTATTCATAATTACCGTTGTAGAGTTTAATTAGGCCCATCAAATGCTGCAATGATATTTCCAATATCTCTAATAGCTTTCGAGAAAAAGATTAAATTGTTTTGGAAAAAATATACGGTTTAATTTTTCTGCGTAATTATCAGTCATAAAACAAATATTCATAATTACAGTTGAAGAGTTTAATTAGGTCTATCAGATGCTGCAATGATATTTCCAATATCTCTAATAGCTATCGAGAAAACGAGGAAATTGTTTGGGAAAAAATATACGCTTTAATTTTATTGCGTAATTATCGGTCATAGAACAAATATTCATAATTACAGTTGTAGAGTTTAATTAGGTCTACCAGATGCTGCAATGATATTTCCAATATCTCTAATAGCTATCGAGAAAACGAGGAAATTGTTTTGGAAAAAATATACGGTTTAATTTTATTGCGTAATTATCGGTCATGGAACAAATATTCATAATTACAGTTGTAGAGTTTAATTAGGTCCATCAGATGCTGCAATGATATTTCCAATATCTCTAATAGCTTTCGAGAAAAGGAGGAAATTATTTTTGAAAAAATATACGGTTTAATTTTATTGCGTAATTATCGGTCATAGAACAAATATTCATAATTACAGATGTAGAGTTTAATTAGGTCTATAATTACAGATGTATAGTTTAATCAGGTCTATCAGATGCTGCAATGATATTTCCAATATCTCTAATAGCTATCGAGAAAACGAGGAAATTGTTTGGGAAAAAATATACGGTTTAATTTTACTGCGTAATTATCAGTCATAGAACAAATATTCATAATTACAGTTGTAGAGTTTAATTAGGTCTATCAGATGCTGCAATGATATTTCCAATATCTCTAATAGCTATGGAAAAAACGAGGAAATTGTTTAGGAAAAAATATACGCTTTAATTTTATTGCGTAATTATCGGTCATAGAACAAATATTCATAATTACAGTTGTAGAGTTTAATTAGATCTATCAGATGCTGCAATGATATTTCCAATATCTCTAATAGCTTTCGAGAAAAGGAGGAAATTATTTTGGAAAAAATATACGGTTTAATTTTATTGCGTAATTATCGGTCATAGAACAACTATTCATAATTACCGTTGTAGAGTTTAATTAGGCCCATCAAATGCTGCAATGATATTTCCAATATCTCTAATAGCTTTCGAGAAAAAGATTAAATTGTTTTGGAAAAAATATACGGTTTAATTTTTCTGCGTAATTATCAGTCATAAAACAAATATTCATAATTACAGTTGAAGAGTTTAATTAGGTCTATCAGATGCTGCAATGATATTTCCAATATCTCTAATAGCTATCGAGAAAACGAGGAAATTGTTTGGGAAAAAATATACGCTTTAATTTTATTGCGTAATTATCGGTCATAGAACAAATATTCATAATTACAGTTGTAGAGTTTAATTAGGTCTACCAGATGCTGCAATGATATTTCCAATATCTCTAATAGCTATCGAGAAAACGAGGAAATTGTTTTGGAAAAAATATACGGTTTAATTTTATTGCGTAATTATCGGTCATGGAACAAATATTCATAATTACAGTTGTAGAGTTTAATTAGGTCCATCAGATGCTGCAATGATATTTCCAATATCTCTAATAGCTTTCGAGAAAAGGAGGAAATTATTTTTGAAAAAATATACGGTTTAATTTTATTGCGTAATTATCGGTCATAGAACAAATATTCATAATTACAGATGTAGAGTTTAATTAGGTCTATAATTACAGATGTATAGTTTAATCAGGTCTATCAGATGCTGCAATGATATTTCCAATATCTCTAATAGCTATCGAGAAAACGAGGAAATTGTTTGGGAAAAAATATACGGTTTAATTTTACTGCGTAATTATCAGTCATAGAACAAATATTCATAATTACAGTTGTAGAGTTTAATTAGGTCTATCAGATGCTGCAATGATATTTCCAATATCTCTAATAGCTATGGAAAAAACGAGGAAATTGTTTAGGAAAAAATATACGCTTTAATTTTATTGCGTAATTATCGGTCATAGAACAAATATTCATAATTACAGTTGTAGAGTTTAATTAGATCTATCAGATGCTGCAATGATATTTCCAATATCTCTAATAGCTTTCGAGAAAAGGAGGAAATTATTTTGGAAAAAATATACGGTTTAATTTTATTGCGTAATTATCGGTCATAGAACAACTATTCATAATTACCGTTGTAGAGTTTAATTAGGCCCATCAAATGCTGCAATGATATTTCCAATATCTCTAATAGCTTTCGAGAAAAAGATTAAATTGTTTTGGAAAAAATATACGGTTTAATTTTTCTGCGTAATTATCAGTCATAAAACAAATATTCATAATTACAGTTGAAGAGTTTAATTAGGTCTATCAGATGCTGCAATGATATTTCCAATATCTCTAATAGCTATCGAGAAAACGAGGAAATTGTTTGGGAAAAAATATACGCTTTAATTTTATTGCGTAATTATCGGTCATAGAACAAATATTCATAATTACAGTTGTAGAGTTTAATTAGGTCTACCAGATGCTGCAATGATATTTCCAATATCTCTAATAGCTATCGAGAAAACGAGGAAATTGTTTTGGAAAAAATATACGGTTTAATTTTATTGCGTAATTATCGGTCATGGAACAAATATTCATAATTACAGTTGTAGAGTTTAATTAGGTCCATCAGATGCTGCAATGATATTTCCAATATCTCTAATAGCTTTCGAGAAAAGGAGGAAATTATTTTTGAAAAAATATACGGTTTAATTTTATTGCGTAATTATCGGTCATAGAACAAATATTCATAATTACAGATGTAGAGTTTAATTAGGTCTATAATTACAGATGTATAGTTTAATCAGGTCTATCAGATGCTGCAATGATATTTCCAATATCTCTAATAGCTATCGAGAAAACGAGGAAATTGTTTGGGAAAAAATATACGGTTTAATTTTACTGCGTAATTATCAGTCATAGAACAAATATTCATAATTACAGTTGTAGAGTTTAATTAGGTCTATCAGATGCTGCAATGATATTTCCAATATCTCTAATAGCTATGGAAAAAACGAGGAAATTGTTTAGGAAAAAATATACGCTTTAATTTTATTGCGTAATTATCGGTCATAGAACAAATATTCATAATTACAGTTGTAGAGTTTAATTAGATCTATCAGATGCTGCAATGATATTTCCAATATCTCTAATAGCTTTCGAGAAAAGGAGGAAATTATTTTGGAAAAAATATACGGTTTAATTTTATTGCGTAATTATCGGTCATAGAACAACTATTCATAATTACCGTTGTAGAGTTTAATTAGGCCCATCAAATGCTGCAATGATATTTCCAATATCTCTAATAGCTTTCGAGAAAAAGATTAAATTGTTTTGGAAAAAATATACGGTTTAATTTTTCTGCGTAATTATCAGTCATAAAACAAATATTCATAATTACAGTTGAAGAGTTTAATTAGGTCTATCAGATGCTGCAATGATATTTCCAATATCTCTAATAGCTATCGAGAAAACGAGGAAATTGTTTGGGAAAAAATATACGCTTTAATTTTATTGCGTAATTATCGGTCATAGAACAAATATTCATAATTACAGTTGTAGAGTTTAATTAGGTCTACCAGATGCTGCAATGATATTTCCAATATCTCTAATAGCTATCGAGAAAACGAGGAAATTGTTTTGGAAAAAATATACGGTTTAATTTTATTGCGTAATTATCGGTCATGGAACAAATATTCATAATTACAGTTGTAGAGTTTAATTAGGTCCATCAGATGCTGCAATGATATTTCCAATATCTCTAATAGCTTTCGAGAAAAGGAGGAAATTATTTTTGAAAAAATATACGGTTTAATTTTATTGCGTAATTATCGGTCATAGAACAAATATTCATAATTACAGATGTAGAGTTTAATTAGGTCTATAATTACAGATGTATAGTTTAATCAGGTCTATCAGATGCTGCAATGATATTTCCAATATCTCTAATAGCTATCGAGAAAACGAGGAAATTGTTTGGGAAAAAATATACGGTTTAATTTTACTGCGTAATTATCAGTCATAGAACAAATATTCATAATTACAGTTGTAGAGTTTAATTAGGTCTATCAGATGCTGCAATGATATTTCCAATATCTCTAATAGCTATGGAAAAAACGAGGAAATTGTTTAGGAAAAAATATACGCTTTAATTTTATTGCGTAATTATCGGTCATAGAACAAATATTCATAATTACAGTTGTAGAGTTTAATTAGATCTATCAGATGCTGCAATGATATTTCCAATATCTCTAATAGCTTTCGAGAAAAGGAGGAAATTATTTTGGAAAAAATATACGGTTTAATTTTATTGCGTAATTATCGGTCATAGAACAACTATTCATAATTACCGTTGTAGAGTTTAATTAGGCCCATCAAATGCTGCAATGATATTTCCAATATCTCTAATAGCTTTCGAGAAAAAGATTAAATTGTTTTGGAAAAAATATACGGTTTAATTTTTCTGCGTAATTATCAGTCATAAAACAAATATTCATAATTACAGTTGAAGAGTTTAATTAGGTCTATCAGATGCTGCAATGATATTTCCAATATCTCTAATAGCTATCGAGAAAACGAGGAAATTGTTTGGGAAAAAATATACGCTTTAATTTTATTGCGTAATTATCGGTCATAGAACAAATATTCATAATTACAGTTGTAGAGTTTAATTAGGTCTACCAGATGCTGCAATGATATTTCCAATATCTCTAATAGCTATCGAGAAAACGAGGAAATTGTTTTGGAAAAAATATACGGTTTAATTTTATTGCGTAATTATCGGTCATGGAACAAATATTCATAATTACAGTTGTAGAGTTTAATTAGGTCCATCAGATGCTGCAATGATATTTCCAATATCTCTAATAGCTTTCGAGAAAAGGAGGAAATTATTTTTGAAAAAATATACGGTTTAATTTTATTGCGTAATTATCGGTCATAGAACAAATATTCATAATTACAGATGTAGAGTTTAATTAGGTCTATAATTACAGATGTATAGTTTAATCAGGTCTATCAGATGCTGCAATGATATTTCCAATATCTCTAATAGCTATCGAGAAAACGAGGAAATTGTTTGGGAAAAAATATACGGTTTAATTTTACTGCGTAATTATCAGTCATAGAACAAATATTCATAATTACAGTTGTAGAGTTTAATTAGGTCTATCAGATGCTGCAATGATATTTCCAATATCTCTAATAGCTATGGAAAAAACGAGGAAATTGTTTAGGAAAAAATATACGCTTTAATTTTATTGCGTAATTATCGGTCATAGAACAAATATTCATAATTACAGTTGTAGAGTTTAATTAGATCTATCAGATGCTGCAATGATATTTCCAATATCTCTAATAGCTTTCGAGAAAAGGAGGAAATTATTTTGGAAAAAATATACGGTTTAATTTTATTGCGTAATTATCGGTCATAGAACAACTATTCATAATTACCGTTGTAGAGTTTAATTAGGCCCATCAAATGCTGCAATGATATTTCCAATATCTCTAATAGCTTTCGAGAAAAAGATTAAATTGTTTTGGAAAAAATATACGGTTTAATTTTTCTGCGTAATTATCAGTCATAAAACAAATATTCATAATTACAGTTGAAGAGTTTAATTAGGTCTATCAGATGCTGCAATGATATTTCCAATATCTCTAATAGCTATCGAGAAAACGAGGAAATTGTTTGGGAAAAAATATACGCTTTAATTTTATTGCGTAATTATCGGTCATAGAACAAATATTCATAATTACAGTTGTAGAGTTTAATTAGGTCTACCAGATGCTGCAATGATATTTACAATATCTCTAATAGCTATCGAGAAAACGAGGAAATTGTTTTGGAAAAAATATACGGTTTAATTTTATTGCGTAATTATCGGTCATGGAACAAATATTCATAATTACAGTTGTAGAGTTTAATTAGGTCCATCAGATGCTGCAATGATATTTCCAATATCTCTAATAGCTTTCGAGAAAAGGAGGAAATTATTTTTGAAAAAATATACGGTTTAATTTTATTGCGTAATTATCGGTCATAGAACAAATATTCATAATTACAGATGTAGAGTTTAATTAGGTCTATAATTACAGATGTATAGTTTAATCAGGTCTATCAGATGCTGCAATGATATTTCCAATATCTCTAATAGCTATCGAGAAAACGAGGAAATTGTTTGGGAAAAAATATACGGTTTAATTTTACTGCGTAATTATCAGTCATAGAACAAATATTCATAATTACAGTTGTAGAGTTTAATTAGGTCTATCAGATGCTGCAATGATATTTCCAATATCTCTAATAGCTATGGAAAAAACGAGGAAATTGTTTAGGAAAAAATATACGCTTTAATTTTATTGCGTAATTATCGGTCATAGAACAAATATTCATAATTACAGTTGTAGAGTTTAATTAGATCTATCAGATGCTGCAATGATATTTCCAATATCTCTAATAGCTTTCGAGAAAAGGAGGAAATTATTTTGGAAAAAATATACGGTTTAATTTTATTGCGTAATTATCGGTCATAGAACAACTATTCATAATTACCGTTGTAGAGTTTAATTAGGCCCATCAAATGCTGCAATGATATTTCCAATATCTCTAATAGCTTTCGAGAAAAAGATTAAATTGTTTTGGAAAAAATATACGGTTTAATTTTTCTGCGTAATTATCAGTCATAAAACAAATATTCATAATTACAGTTGAAGAGTTTAATTAGGTCTATCAGATGCTGCAATGATATTTCCAATATCTCTAATAGCTATCGAGAAAACGAGGAAATTGTTTGGGAAAAAATATACGCTTTAATTTTATTGCGTAATTATCGGTCATAGAACAAATATTCATAATTACAGTTGTAGAGTTTAATTAGGTCTACCAGATGCTGCAATGATATTTCCAATATCTCTAATAGCTATCGAGAAAACGAGGAAATTGTTTTGGAAAAAATATACGGTTTAATTTTATTGCGTAATTATCGGTCATGGAACAAATATTCATAATTACAGTTGTAGAGTTTAATTAGGTCCATCAGATGCTGCAATGATATTTCCAATATCTCTAATAGCTTTCGAGAAAAGGAGGAAATTATTTTTGAAAAAATATACGGTTTAATTTTATTGCGTAATTATCGGTCATAGAACAAATATTCATAATTACAGATGTAGAGTTTAATTAGGTCTATAATTACAGATGTATAGTTTAATCAGGTCTATCAGATGCTGCAATGATATTTCCAATATCTCTAATAGCTATCGAGAAAACGAGGAAATTGTTTGGGAAAAAATATACGGTTTAATTTTACTGCGTAATTATCAGTCATAGAACAAATATTCATAATTACAGTTGTAGAGTTTAATTAGGTCTATCAGATGCTGCAATGATATTTCCAATATCTCTAATAGCTATGGAAAAAACGAGGAAATTGTTTAGGAAAAAATATACGCTTTAATTTTATTGCGTAATTATCGGTCATAGAACAAATATTCATAATTACAGTTGTAGAGTTTAATTAGATCTATCAGATGCTGCAATGATATTTCCAATATCTCTAATAGCTTTCGAGAAAAGGAGGAAATTATTTTGGAAAAAATATACGGTTTAATTTTATTGCGTAATTATCGGTCATAGAACAACTATTCATAATTACCGTTGTAGAGTTTAATTAGGCCCATCAAATGCTGCAATGATATTTCCAATATCTCTAATAGCTTTCGAGAAAAAGATTAAATTGTTTTGGAAAAAATATACGGTTTAATTTTTCTGCGTAATTATCAGTCATAAAACAAATATTCATAATTACAGTTGAAGAGTTTAATTAGGTCTATCAGATGCTGCAATGATATTTCCAATATCTCTAATAGCTATCGAGAAAACGAGGAAATTGTTTGGGAAAAAATATACGCTTTAATTTTATTGCGTAATTATCGGTCATAGAACAAATATTCATAATTACAGTTGTAGAGTTTAATTAGGTCTACCAGATGCTGCAATGATATTTCCAATATCTCTAATAGCTATCGAGAAAACGAGGAAATTGTTTTGGAAAAAATATACGGTTTAATTTTATTGCGTAATTATCGGTCATGGAACAAATATTCATAATTACAGTTGTAGAGTTTAATTAGGTCCATCAGATGCTGCAATGATATTTCCAATATCTCTAATAGCTTTCGAGAAAAGGAGGAAATTATTTTTGAAAAAATATACGGTTTAATTTTATTGCGTAATTATCGGTCATAGAACAAATATTCATAATTACAGATGTAGAGTTTAATTAGGTCTATAATTACAGATGTATAGTTTAATCAGGTCTATCAGATGCTGCAATGATATTTCCAATATCTCTAATAGCTATCGAGAAAACGAGGAAATTGTTTGGGAAAAAATATACGGTTTAATTTTACTGCGTAATTATCAGTCATAGAACAAATATTCATAATTACAGTTGTAGAGTTTAATTAGGTCTATCAGATGCTGCAATGATATTTCCAATATCTCTAATAGCTATGGAAAAAACGAGGAAATTGTTTAGGAAAAAATATACGCTTTAATTTTATTGCGTAATTATCGGTCATAGAACAAATATTCATAATTACAGTTGTAGAGTTTAATTAGATCTATCAGATGCTGCAATGATATTTCCAATATCTCTAATAGCTTTCGAGAAAAGGAGGAAATTATTTTGGAAAAAATATACGGTTTAATTTTATTGCGTAATTATCGGTCATAGAACAACTATTCATAATTACCGTTGTAGAGTTTAATTAGGCCCATCAAATGCTGCAATGATATTTCCAATATCTCTAATAGCTTTCGAGAAAAAGATTAAATTGTTTTGGAAAAAATATACGGTTTAATTTTTCTGCGTAATTATCAGTCATAAAACAAATATTCATAATTACAGTTGAAGAGTTTAATTAGGTCTATCAGATGCTGCAATGATATTTCCAATATCTCTAATAGCTATCGAGAAAACGAGGAAATTGTTTGGGAAAAAATATACGCTTTAATTTTATTGCGTAATTATCGGTCATAGAACAAATATTCATAATTACAGTTGTAGAGTTTAATTAGGTCTACCAGATGCTGCAATGATATTTCCAATATCTCTAATAGCTATCGAGAAAACGAGGAAATTGTTTTGGAAAAAATATACGGTTTAATTTTATTGCGTAATTATCGGTCATGGAACAAATATTCATAATTACAGTTGTAGAGTTTAATTAGGTCCATCAGATGCTGCAATGATATTTCCAATATCTCTAATAGCTTTCGAGAAAAGGAGGAAATTATTTTTGAAAAAATATACGGTTTAATTTTATTGCGTAATTATCGGTCATAGAACAAATATTCATAATTACAGATGTAGAGTTTAATTAGGTCTATAATTACAGATGTATAGTTTAATCAGGTCTATCAGATGCTGCAATGATATTTCCAATATCTCTAATAACTATCGAGAAAACGAGGAAATTGTTTGGGAAAAAATATACGGTTTAATTTTACTGCGTAATTATCAGTCATAGAACAAATATTCATAATTACAGTTGTAGAGTTTAATTAGGTCTATCAGATGCTGCAATGATATTTCCAATATCTCTAATAGCTATGGAAAAAACGAGGAAATTGTTTAGGAAAAAATATACGCTTTAATTTTATTGCGTAATTATCGGTCATAGAACAAATATTCATAATTACAGTTGTAGAGTTTAATTAGATCTATCAGATGCTGCAATGATATTTCCAATATCTCTAATAGCTTTCGAGAAAAGGAGGAAATTATTTTGGAAAAAATATACGGTTTAATTTTATTGCGTAATTATCGGTCATAGAACAACTATTCATAATTACCGTTGTAGAGTTTAATTAGGCCCATCAAATGCTGCAATGATATTTCCAATATCTCTAATAGCTTTCGAGAAAAAGATTAAATTGTTTTGGAAAAAATATACGGTTTAATTTTTCTGCGTAATTATCAGTCATAAAACAAATATTCATAATTACAGTTGAAGAGTTTAATTAGGTCTATCAGATGCTGCAATGATATTTCCAATATCTCTAATAGCTATCGAGAAAACGAGGAAATTGTTTGGGAAAAAATATACGCTTTAATTTTATTGCGTAATTATCGGTCATAGAACAAATATTCATAATTACAGTTGTAGAGTTTAATTAGGTCTACCAGATGCTGCAATGATATTTCCAATATCTCTAATAGCTATCGAGAAAACGAGGAAATTGTTTTGGAAAAAATATACGGTTTAATTTTATTGCGTAATTATCGGTCATGGAACAAATATTCATAATTACAGTTGTAGAGTTTAATTAGGTCCATCAGATGCTGCAATGATATTTCCAATATCTCTAATAGCTTTCGAGAAAAGGAGGAAATTATTTTTGAAAAAATATACGGTTTAATTTTATTGCGTAATTATCGGTCATAGAACAAATATTCATAATTACAGATGTAGAGTTTAATTAGGTCTATAATTACAGATGTATAGTTTAATCAGGTCTATCAGATGCTGCAATGATATTTCCAATATCTCTAATAACTATCGAGAAAACGAGGAAATTGTTTGGGAAAAAATATACGGTTTAATTTTACTGCGTAATTATCAGTCATAGAACAAATATTCATAATTACAGTTGTAGAGTTTAATTAGGTCTATCAGATGCTGCAATGATATTTCCAATATCTCTAATAGCTATGGAAAAAACGAGGAAATTGTTTAGGAAAAAATATACGCTTTAATTTTATTGCGTAATTATCGGTCATAGAACAAATATTCATAATTACAGTTGTAGAGTTTAATTAGATCTATCAGATGCTGCAATGATATTTCCAATATCTCTAATAGCTTTCGAGAAAAGGAGGAAATTATTTTGGAAAAAATATACGGTTTAATTTTATTGCGTAATTATCGGTCATAGAACAACTATTCATAATTACCGTTGTAGAGTTTAATTAGGCCCATCAAATGCTGCAATGATATTTCCAATATCTCTAATAGCTTTCGAGAAAAAGATTAAATTGTTTTGGAAAAAATATACGGTTTAATTTTTCTGCGTAATTATCAGTCATAAAACAAATATTCATAATTACAGTTGAAGAGTTTAATTAGGTCTATCAGATGCTGCAATGATATTTCCAATATCTCTAATAGCTATCGAGAAAACGAGGAAATTGTTTGGGAAAAAATATACGCTTTAATTTTATTGCGTAATTATCGGTCATAGAACAAATATTCATAATTACAGTTGTAGAGTTTAATTAGATCTACCAGATGCTGCAATGATATTTCCAATATCTCTAATAGCTATCGAGAAAACGAGGAAATTGTTTTGGAAAAAATATACGGTTTAATTTTATTGCGTAATTATCGGTCATGGAACAAATATTCATAATTACAGTTGTAGAGTTTAATTAGGTCCATCAGATGCTGCAATGATATTTCCAATATCTCTAATAGCTTTCGAGAAAAGGAGGAAATTATTTTTGAAAAAATATACGGTTTAATTTTATTGCGTAATTATCGGTCATAGAACAAATATTCATAATTACAGATGTAGAGTTTAATTAGGTCTATAATTACAGATGTATAGTTTAATCAGGTCTATCAGATGCTGCAATGATATTTCCAATATCTCTAATAGCTATCGAGAAAACGAGGAAATTGTTTGGGAAAAAATATACGGTTTAATTTTACTGCGTAATTATCAGTCATAGAACAAATATTCATAATTACAGTTGTAGAGTTTAATTAGGTCTATCAGATGCTGCAATGATATTTCCAATATCTCTAATAGCTATGGAAAAAACGAGGAAATTGTTTAGGAAAAAATATACGCTTTAATTTTATTGCGTAATTATCGGTCATAGAACAAATATTCATAATTACAGTTGTAGAGTTTAATTAGATCTATCAGATGCTGCAATGATATTTCCAATATCTCTAATAGCTTTCGAGAAAAGGAGGAAATTATTTTGGAAAAAATATACGGTTTAATTTTATTGCGTAATTATCGGTCATAGAACAACTATTCATAATTACCGTTGTAGAGTTTAATTAGGCCCATCAAATGCTGCAATGATATTTCCAATATCTCTAATAGCTTTCGAGAAAAAGATTAAATTGTTTTGGAAAAAATATACGGTTTAATTTTTCTGCGTAATTATCAGTCATAAAACAAATATTCATAATTACAGTTGAAGAGTTTAATTAGGTCTATCAGATGCTGCAATGATATTTCCAATATCTCTAATAGCTATCGAGAAAACGAGGAAATTGTTTGGGAAAAAATATACGCTTTAATTTTATTGCGTAATTATCGGTCATAGAACAAATATTCATAATTACAGTTGTAGAGTTTAATTAGGTCTACCAGATGCTGCAATGATATTTCCAATATCTCTAATAGCTATCAAGAAAACGAGGAAATTGTTTTGGAAAAAATATACGGTTTAATTTTATTGCGTAATTATCGGTCATGGAACAAATATTCATAATTACAGTTGTAGAGTTTAATTAGGTCCATCAGATGCTGCAATGATATTTCCAATATCTCTAATAGCTTTCGAGAAAAGGAGGAAATTATTTTTGAAAAAATATACGGTTTAATTTTATTGCGTAATTATCGGTCATAGAACAAATATTCATAATTACAGATGTAGAGTTTAATTAGGTCTATAATTACAGATGTATAGTTTAATCAGGTCTATCAGATGCTGCAATGATATTTCCAATATCTCTAATAGCTATCGAGAAAACGAGGAAATTGTTTGGGAAAAAATATACGGTTTAATTTTACTGCGTAATTATCAGTCATAGAACAAATATTCATAATTACAGTTGTAGAGTTTAATTAGGTCTATCAGATGCTGCAATGATATTTCCAATATCTCTAATAGCTATGGAAAAAACGAGGAAATTGTTTAGGAAAAAATATACGCTTTAATTTTATTGCGTAATTATCGGTCATAGAACAAATATTCATAATTACAGTTGTAGAGTTTAATTAGATCTATCAGATGCTGCAATGATATTTCCAATATCTCTAATAGCTTTCGAGAAAAGGAGGAAATTATTTTGGAAAAAATATACGGTTTAATTTTATTGCGTAATTATCGGTCATAGAACAACTATTCATAATTACCGTTGTAGAGTTTAATTAGGCCCATCAAATGCTGCAATGATATTTCCAATATCTCTAATAGCTTTCGAGAAAAAGATTAAATTGTTTTGGAAAAAATATACGGTTTAATTTTTCTGCGTAATTATCAGTCATAAAACAAATATTCATAATTACAGTTGAAGAGTTTAATTAGGTCTATCAGATGCTGCAATGATATTTCCAATATCTCTAATAGCTATCGAGAAAACGAGGAAATTGTTTGGGAAAAAATATACGCTTTAATTTTATTGCGTAATTATCGGTCATAGAACAAATATTCATAATTACAGTTGTAGAGTTTAATTAGGTCTACCAGATGCTGCAATGATATTTCCAATATCTCTAATAGCTATCGAGAAAACGAGGAAATTGTTTTGGAAAAAATATACGGTTTAATTTTATTGCGTAATTATCGGTCATGGAACAAATATTCATAATTACAGTTGTAGAGTTTAATTAGGTCCATCAGATGCTGCAATGATATTTCCAATATCTCTAATAGCTTTCGAGAAAAGGAGGAAATTATTTTTGAAAAAATATACGGTTTAATTTTATTGCGTAATTATCGGTCATAGAACAAATATTCATAATTACAGATGTAGAGTTTAATTAGGTCTATAATTACAGATGTATAGTTTAATCAGGTCTATCAGATGCTGCAATGATATTTCCAATATCTCTAATAGCTATCGAGAAAACGAGGAAATTGTTTGGGAAAAAATATACGGTTTAATTTTACTGCGTAATTATCAGTCATAGAACAAATATTCATAATTACAGTTGTAGAGTTTAATTAGGTCTATCAGATGCTGCAATGATATTTCCAATATCTCTAATAGCTATGGAAAAAACGAGGAAATTGTTTAGGAAAAAATATACGCTTTAATTTTATTGCGTAATTATCGGTCATAGAACAAATATTCATAATTACAGTTGTAGAGTTTAATTAGATCTATCAGATGCTGCAATGATATTTCCAATATCTCTAATAGCTTTCGAGAAAAGGAGGAAATTATTTTGGAAAAAATATACGGTTTAATTTTATTGCGTAATTATCGGTCATAGAACAACTATTCATAATTACCGTTGTAGTGTTTAATTAGGCCCATCAAATGCTGCAATGATATTTCCAATATCTCTAATAGCTTTCGAGAAAAAGATTAAATTGTTTTGGAAAAAATATACGGTTTAATTTTTCTGCGTAATTATCAGTCATAAAACAAATATTCATAATTACAGTTGAAGAGTTTAATTAGGTCTATCAGATGCTGCAATGATATTTCCAATATCTCTAATAGCTATCGAGAAAACGAGGAAATTGTTTGGGAAAAAATATACGCTTTAATTTTATTGCGTAATTATCGGTCATAGAACAAATATTCATAATTACAGTTGTAGAGTTTAATTAGGTCTACCAGATGCTGCAATGATATTTCCAATATCTCTAATAGCTATCGAGAAAACGAGGAAATTGTTTTGGAAAAAATATACGGTTTAATTTTATTGCGTAATTATCGGTCATGGAACAAATATTCATAATTACAGTTGTAGAGTTTAATTAGGTCCATCAGATGCTGCAATGATATTTCCAATATCTCTAATAGCTTTCGAGAAAAGGAGGAAATTATTTTTGAAAAAATATACGGTTTAATTTTATTGCGTAATTATCGGTCATAGAACAAATATTCATAATTACAGATGTAGAGTTTAATTAGGTCTATAATTACAGATGTATAGTTTAATCAGGTCTATCAGATGCTGCAATGATATTTCCAATATCTCTAATAGCTATCGAGAAAACGAGGAAATTGTTTGGGAAAAAATATACGGTTTAATTTTACTGCGTAATTATCAGTCATAGAACAAATATTCATAATTACAGTTGTAGAGTTTAATTAGGTCTATCAGATGCTGCAATGATATTTCCAATATCTCTAATAGCTATGGAAAAAACGAGGAAATTGTTTAGGAAAAAATATACGCTTTAATTTTATTGCGTAATTATCGGTCATAGAACAAATATTCATAATTACAGTTGTAGAGTTTAATTAGGTCTATCAGATGCTGCAATGATATTTCCAATATCTCTAATAGCTTTCGAGAAAAGGAGGAAATTATTTTGGAAAAAATATACGGTTTAATTTTATTGCCTAATTATCGGTCATAGAACAACTATTCATAATTACCGTTGTAGAGTTTAATTAGCCCCATCAAATGCTGCAATGATATTTCCAATATCTCTAATAGCTTTCGAGAAAAAGATTAAATTGTTTTGGAAAAAATATACGGTTTAATTTTTCTGCGTAATTATCAGTCATAAAACAAATATTCATAATTACAGTTGAAGAGTTTAATTAGGTCTATCAGATGCTGCAATGATATTTCCAATATCTCTAATAGCTATCGAGAAAACGAGGAAATTGTTTGGGAAAAAATATACGCTTTAATTTTATTGCGTAATTATCGGTCATAGAACAAATATTCATAATTACAGTTGTAGAGTTTAATTAGGTCTACCAGATGCTGCAATGATATTTCCAATATCTCTAATAGCTATCGAGAAAACGAGGAAATTGTTTTGGAAAAAATATACGGTTTAATTTTATTGCGTAATTATCGGTCATGGAACAAATATTCATAATTACAGTTGTAGAGTTTAATTAGGTCCATCAGATGCTGCAATGATATTTCCAATATCTCTAATAGCTTTCGAGAAAAGGAGGAAATTATTTTTGAAAAAATATACGGTTTAATTTTATTGCGTAATTATCGGTCATAGAACAAATATTCATAATTACAGATGTAGAGTTTAATTAGGTCTATAATTACAGATGTATAGTTTAATCAGGTCTATCAGATGCTGCAATGATATTTCCAATATCTCTAATAGCTATCGAGAAAACGAGGAAATTGTTTGGGAAAAAATATACGGTTTAATTTTACTGCGTAATTATCAGTCATAGAACAAATATTCATAATTACAGTTGTAGAGTTTAATTAGGTCTATCAGATGCTGCAATGATATTTCCAATATCTCTAATAGCTATGGAAAAAACGAGGAAATTGTTTAGGAAAAAATATACGCTTTAATTTTATTGCGTAATTATCGGTCATAGAACAAATATTCATAATTACAGTTGTAGAGTTTAATTAGATCTATCAGATGCTGCAATGATATTTCCAATATCTCTAATAGCTTTCGAGAAAAGGAGGAAATTATTTTGGAAAAAATATACGGTTTAATTTTATTGCGTAATTATCGGTCATAGAACAACTATTCATAATTACCGTTGTAGAGTTTAATTAGGCCCATCAAATGCTGCAATGATATTTCCAATATCTCTAATAGCTTTCGAGAAAAAGATTAAATTGTTTTGGAAAAAATATACGGTTTAATTTTTCTGCGTAATTATCAGTCATAAAACAAATATTCATAATTACAGTTGAAGAGTTTAATTAGGTCTATCAGATGCTGCAATGATATTTCCAATATCTCTAATAGCTATCGAGAAAACGAGGAAATTGTTTGGGAAAAAATATACGCTTTAATTTTATTGCGTAATTATCGGTCATAGAACAAATATTCATAATTACAGTTGTAGAGTTTAATTAGGTCTACCAGATGCTGCAATGATATTTCCAATATCTCTAATAGCTATCGAGAAAACGAGGAAATTGTTTTGGAAAAAATATACGGTTTAATTTTATTGCGTAATTATCGGTCATGGAACAAATATTCATAATTACAGTTGTAGAGTTTAATTAGGTCCATCAGATGCTGCAATGATATTTCCAATATCTCTAATAGCTTTCGAGAAAAGGAGGAAATTATTTTTGAAAAAATATACGGTTTAATTTTATTGCGTAATTATCGGTCATAGAACAAATATTCATAATTACAGATGTAGAGTTTAATTAGGTCTATAATTACAGATGTATAGTTTAATCAGGTCTATCAGATGCTGCAATGATATTTCCAATATCTCTAATAGCTATCGAGAAAACGAGGAAATTGTTTGGGAAAAAATATACGGTTTAATTTTACTGCGTAATTATCAGTCATAGAACAAATATTCATAATTACAGTTGTAGAGTTTAATTAGGTCTATCAGATGCTGCAATGATATTTCCAATATCTCTAATAGCTATGGAAAAAACGAGGAAATTGTTTAGGAAAAAATATACGCTTTAATTTTATTGCGTAATTATCGGTCATAGAACAAATATTCATAATTACAGTTGTAGAGTTTAATTAGATCTATCAGATGCTGCAATGATATTTCCAATATCTCTAATAGCTTTCGAGAAAAGGAGGAAATTATTTTGGAAAAAATATACGGTTTAATTTTATTGCGTAATTATCGGTCATAGAACAACTATTCATAATTACCGTTGTAGAGTTTAATTAGGCCCATCAAATGCTGCAATGATATTTCCAATATCTCTAATAGCTTTCGAGAAAAAGATTAAATTGTTTTGGAAAAAATATACGGTTTAATTTTTCTGCGTAATTATCAGTCATAAAACAAATATTCATAATTACAGTTGAAGAGTTTAATTAGGTCTATCAGATGCTGCAATGATATTTCCAATATCTCTAATAGCTATCGAGAAAACGAGGAAATTGTTTGGGAAAAAATATACGCTTTAATTTTATTGCGTAATTATCGGTCATAGAACAAATATTCATAATTACAGTTGTAGAGTTTAATTAGGTCTACCAGATGCTGCAATGATATTTCCAATATCTCTAATAGCTATCGAGAAAACGAGGAAATTGTTTTGGAAAAAATATACGGTTTAATTTTATTGCGTAATTATCGGTCATGGAACAAATATTCATAATTACAGTTGTAGAGTTTAATTAGGTCCATCAGATGCTGCAATGATATTTCCAATATCTCTAATAGCTTTCGAGAAAAGGAGGAAATTATTTTTGAAAAAATATACGGTTTAATTTTATTGCGTAATTATCGGTCATAGAACAAATATTCATAATTACAGATGTAGAGTTTAATTAGGTCTATAATTACAGATGTATAGTTTAATCAGGTCTATCAGATGCTGCAATGATATTTCCAATATCTCTAATAGCTATCGAGAAAACGAGGAAATTGTTTGGGAAAAAATATACGGTTTAATTTTACTGCGTAATTATCAGTCATAGAACAAATATTCATAATTACAGTTGTAGAGTTTAATTAGGTCTATCAGATGCTGCAATGATATTTCCAATATCTCTAATAGCTATGGAAAAAACGAGGAAATTGTTTAGGAAAAAATATACGCTTTAATTTTATTGCGTAATTATCGGTCATAGAACAAATATTCATAATTACAGTTGTAGAGTTTAATTAGATCTATCAGATGCTGCAATGATATTTCCAATATCTCTAATAGCTTTCGAGAAAAGGAGGAAATTATTTTGGAAAAAATATACGGTTTAATTTTATTGCGTAATTATCGGTCATAGAACAACTATTCATAATTACCGTTGTAGAGTTTAATTAGGCCCATCAAATGCTGCAATGATATTTCCAATATCTCTAATAGCTTTCGAGAAAAAGATTAAATTGTTTTGGAAAAAATATACGGTTTAATTTTTCTGCGTAATTATCAGTCATAAAACAAATATTCATAATTACAGTTGAAGAGTTTAATTAGGTCTATCAGATGCTGCAATGATATTTCCAATATCTCTAATAGCTATCGAGAAAACGAGGAAATTGTTTGGGAAAAAATATACGCTTTAATTTTATTGCGTAATTATCGGTCATAGAACAAATATTCATAATTACAGTTGTAGAGTTTAATTAGGTCTACCAGATGCTGCAATGATATTTCCAATATCTCTAATAGCTATCGAGAAAACGAGGAAATTGTTTTGGAAAAAATATACGGTTTAATTTTATTGCGTAATTATCGGTCATGGAACAAATATTCATAATTACAGTTGTAGAGTTTAATTAGGTCCATCAGATGCTGCAATGATATTTCCAATATCTCTAATAGCTTTCGAGAAAAGGAGGAAATTATTTTTGAAAAAATATACGGTTTAATTTTATTGCGTAATTATCGGTCATAGAACAAATATTCATAATTACAGATGTAGAGTTTAATTAGGTCTATAATTACAGATGTATAGTTTAATCAGGTCTATCAGATGCTGCAATGATATTTCCAATATCTCTAATAGCTATCGAGAAAACGAGGAAATTGTTTGGGAAAAAATATACGGTTTAATTTTACTGCGTAATTATCAGTCATAGAACAAATATTCATAATTACAGTTGTAGAGTTTAATTAGGTCTATCAGATGCTGCAATGATATTTCCAATATCTCTAATAGCTATGGAAAAAACGAGGAAATTGTTTAGGAAAAAATATACGCTTTAATTTTATTGCGTAATTATCGGTCATAGAACAAATATTCATAATTACAGTTGTAGAGTTTAATTAGATCTATCAGATGCTGCAATGATATTTCCAATATCTCTAATAGCTTTCGAGAAAAGGAGGAAATTATTTTGGAAAAAATATACGGTTTAATTTTATTGCGTAATTATCGGTCATAGAACAACTATTCATAATTACCGTTGTAGAGTTTAATTAGGCCCATCAAATGCTGCAATGATATTTCCAATATCTCTAATAGCTTTCGAGAAAAAGATTAAATTGTTTTGGAAAAAATATACGGTTTAATTTTTCTGCGTAATTATCAGTCATAAAACAAATATTCATAATTACAGTTGAAGAGTTTAATTAGGTCTATCAGATGCTGCAATGATATTTCCAATATCTCTAATAGCTATCGAGAAAACGAGGAAATTGTTTGGGAAAAAATATACGCTTTAATTTTATTGCGTAATTATCGGTCATAGAACAAATATTCATAATTACAGTTGTAGAGTTTAATTAGGTCTACCAGATGCTGCAATGATATTTCCAATATCTCTAATAGCTATCGAGAAAACGAGGAAATTGTTTTGGAAAAAATATACGGTTTAATTTTATTGCGTAATTATCGGTCATGGAACAAATATTCATAATTACAGTTGTAGAGTTTAATTAGGTCCATCAGATGCTGCAATGATATTTCCAATATCTCTAATAGCTTTCGAGAAAAGGAGGAAATTATTTTTGAAAAAATATACGGTTTAATTTTATTGCGTAATTATCGGTCATAGAACAAATATTCATAATTACAGATGTAGAGTTTAATTAGGTCTATAATTACAGATGTATAGTTTAATCAGGTCTATCAGATGCTGCAATGATATTTCCAATATCTCTAATAGCTATCGAGAAAACGAGGAAATTGTTTGGGAAAAAATATACGGTTTAATTTTACTGCGTAATTATCAGTCATAGAACAAATATTCATAATTACAGTTGTAGAGTTTAATTAGGTCTATCAGATGCTGCAATGATATTTCCAATATCTCTAATAGCTATGGAAAAAACGAGGAAATTGTTTAGGAAAAAATATACGCTTTAATTTTATTGCGTAATTATCGGTCATAGAACAAATATTCATAATTACAGTTGTAGAGTTTAATTAGATCTATCAGATGCTGCAATGATATTTCCAATATCTCTAATAGCTTTCGAGAAAAGGAGGAAATTATTTTGGAAAAAATATACGGTTTAATTTTATTGCGTAATTATCGGTCATAGAACAACTATTCATAATTACCGTTGTAGAGTTTAATTAGGCCCATCAAATGCTGCAATGATATTTCCAATATCTCTAATAGCTTTCGAGAAAAAGATTAAATTGTTTTGGAAAAAATATACGGTTTAATTTTTCTGCGTAATTATCAGTCATAAAACAAATATTCATAATTACAGTTGAAGAGTTTAATTAGGTCTATCAGATGCTGCAATGATATTTCCAATATCTCTAATAGCTATCGAGAAAACGAGGAAATTGTTTGGGAAAAAATATACGCTTTAATTTTATTGCGTAATTATCGGTCATAGAACAAATATTCATAATTACAGTTGTAGAGTTTAATTAGGTCTACCAGATGCTGCAATGATATTTCCAATATCTCTAATAGCTATCGAGAAAACGAGGAAATTGTTTTGGAAAAAATATACGGTTTAATTTTATTGCGTAATTATCGGTCATGGAACAAATATTCATAATTACAGTTGTAGAGTTTAATTAGGTCCATCAGATGCTGCAATGATATTTCCAATATCTCTAATAGCTTTCGAGAAAAGGAGGAAATTATTTTTGAAAAAATATACGGTTTAATTTTATTGCGTAATTATCGGTCATAGAACAAATATTCATAATTACAGATGTAGAGTTTAATTAGGTCTATAATTACAGATGTATAGTTTAATCAGGTCTATCAGATGCTGCAATGATATTTCCAATATCTCTAATAGCTATCGAGAAAACGAGGAAATTGTTTGGGAAAAAATATACGGTTTAATTTTACTGCGTAATTATCAGTCATAGAAAAAATATTCATAATTACAGTTGTAGAGTTTAATTAGGTCTATCAGATGCTGCAATGATATTTCCAATATCTCTAATAGCTATGGAAAAAACGAGGAAATTGTTTAGGAAAAAATATACGCTTTAATTTTATTGCGTAATTATCGGTCATAGAACAAATATTCATAATTACAGTTGTAGAGTTTAATTAGATCTATCAGATGCTGCAATGATATTTCCAATATCTCTAATAGCTTTCGAGAAAAGGAGGAAATTATTTTGGAAAAAATATACGGTTTAATTTTATTGCGTAATTATCGGTCATAGAACAACTATTCATAATTACCGTTGTAGAGTTTAATTAGGCCCATCAAATGCTGCAATGATATTTCCAATATCTCTAATAGCTTTCGAGAAAAAGATTAAATTGTTTTGGAAAAAATATACGGTTTAATTTTTCTGCGTAATTATCAGTCATAAAACAAATATTCATAATTACAGTTGAAGAGTTTAATTAGGTCTATCAGATGCTGCAATGATATTTCCAATATCTCTAATAGCTATCGAGAAAACGAGGAAATTGTTTGGGAAAAAATATACGCTTTAATTTTATTGCGTAATTATCGGTCATAGAACAAATATTCATAATTACAGTTGTAGAGTTTAATTAGGTCTACCAGATGCTGCAATGATATTTCCAATATCTCTAATAGCTATCGAGAAAACGAGGAAATTGTTTTGGAAAAAATATACGGTTTAATTTTATTGCGTAATTATCGGTCATGGAACAAATATTCATAATTACAGTTGTAGAGTTTAATTAGGTCCATCAGATGCTGCAATGATATTTCCAATATCTCTAATAGCTTTCGAGAAAAGGAGGAAATTATTTTTGAAAAAATATACGGTTTAATTTTATTGCGTAATTATCGGTCATAGAACAAATATTCATAATTACAGATGTAGAGTTTAATCAGGTCTATAATTACAGATGTATAGTTTAATCAGGTCTATCAGATGCTGCAATGATATTTCCAATATCTCTAATAGCTATCGAGAAAACGAGGAAATTGTTTGGGAAAAAATATACGGTTTAATTTTACTGCGTAATTATCAGTCATAGAACAAATATTCATAATTACAGTTGTAGAGTTTAATTAGGTCTATCAGATGCTGCAATGATATTTCCAATATCTCTAATAGCTATGGAAAAAACGAGGAAATTGTTTAGGAAAAAATATACGCTTTAATTTTATTGCGTAATTATCGGTCATAGAACAAATATTCATAATTACAGTTGTAGAGTTTAATTAGATCTATCAGATGCTGCAATGATATTTCCAATATCTCTAATAGCTTTCGAGAAAAGGAGGAAATTATTTTGGAAAAAATATACGGTTTAATTTTATTGCGTAATTATCGGTCATAGAACAACTATTCATAATTACCGTTGTAGAGTTTAATTAGGCCCATCAAATGCTGCAATGATATTTCCAATATCTCTAATAGCTTTCGAGAAAAAGATTAAATTGTTTTGGAAAAAATATACGGTTTAATTTTTCTGCGTAATTATCAGTCATAAAACAAATATTCATAATTACAGTTGAAGAGTTTAATTAGGTCTATCAGATGCTGCAATGATATTTCCAATATCTCTAATAGCTATCGAGAAAACGAGGAAATTGTTTGGGAAAAAATATACGCTTTAATTTTATTGCGTAATTATCGGTCATAGAACAAATATTCATAATTACAGTTGTAGAGTTTAATTAGGTCTACCAGATGCTGCAATGATATTTCCAATATCTCTAATAGCTATCGAGAAAACGAGGAAATTGTTTTGGAAAAAATATACGGTTTAATTTTATTGCGTAATTATCGGTCATGGAACAAATATTCATAATTACAGTTGTAGAGTTTAATTAGGTCCATCAGATGCTGCAATGATATTTCCAATATCTCTAATAGCTTTCGAGAAAAGGAGGAAATTATTTTTGAAAAAATATACGGTTTAATTTTATTGCGTAATTATCGGTCATAGAACAAATATTCATAATTACAGATGTAGAGTTTAATTAGGTCTATAATTACAGATGTATAGTTTAATCAGGTCTATCAGATGCTGCAATGATATTTCCAATATCTCTAATAGCTATCGAGAAAACGAGGAAATTGTTTGGGAAAAAATATACGGTTTAATTTTACTGCGTAATTATCAGTCATAGAACAAATATTCATAATTACAGTTGTAGAGTTTAATTAGGTCTATCAGATGCTGCAATGATATTTCCAATATCTCTAATAGCTATGGAAAAAACGAGGAAATTGTTTAGGAAAAAATATACGCTTTAATTTTATTGCGTAATTATCGGTCATAGAACAAATATTCATAATTACAGTTGTAGAGTTTAATTAGATCTATCAGATGCTGCAATGATATTTCCAATATCTCTAATAGCTTTCGAGAAAAGGAGGAAATTATTTTGGAAAAAATATACGGTTTAATTTTATTGCGTAATTATCGGTCATAGAACAACTATTCATAATTACCGTTGTAGAGTTTAATTAGGCCCATCAAATGCTGCAATGATATTTCCAATATCTCTAATAGCTTTCGAGAAAAAGATTAAATTGTTTTGGAAAAAATATACGGTTTAATTTTTCTGCGTAATTATCAGTCATAAAACAAATATTCATAATTACAGTTGAAGAGTTTAATTAGGTCTATCAGATGCTGCAATGATATTTCCAATATCTCTAATAGCTATCGAGAAAACGAGGAAATTGTTTGGGAAAAAATATACGCTTTAATTTTATTGCGTAATTATCGGTCATAGAACAAATATTCATAATTACAGTTGTAGAGTTTAATTAGGTCTACCAGATGCTGCAATGATATTTCCAATATCTCTAATAGCTATCGAGAAAACGAGGAAATTGTTTTGGAAAAAATATACGGTTTAATTTTATTGCGTAATTATCGGTCATGGAACAAATATTCATAATTACAGTTGTAGAGTTTAATTAGGTCCATCAGATGCTGCAATGATATTTCCAATATCTCTAATAGCTTTCGAGAAAAGGAGGAAATTATTTTTGAAAAAATATACGGTTTAATTTTATTGCGTAATTATCGGTCATAGAACAAATATTCATAATTACAGATGTAGAGTTTAATTAGGTCTATAATTACAGATGTATAGTTTAATCAGGTCTATCAGATGCTGCAATGATATTTCCAATATCTCTAATAGCTATCGAGAAAACGAGGAAATTGTTTGGGAAAAAATATACGGTTTAATTTTACTGCGTAATTATCAGTCATAGAACAAATATTCATAATTACAGTTGTAGAGTTTAATTAGGTCTATCAGATGCTGCAATGATATTTCCAATATCTCTAATAGCTATGGAAAAAACGAGGAAATTGTTTAGGAAAAAATATACGCTTTAATTTTATTGCGTAATTATCGGTCATAGAACAAATATTCATAATTACAGTTGTAGAGTTTAATTAGATCTATCAGATGCTGCAATGATATTTCCAATATCTCTAATAGCTTTCGAGAAAAGGAGGAAATTATTTTGGAAAAAATATACGGTTTAATTTTATTGCGTAATTATCGGTCATAGAACAACTATTCATAATTACCGTTGTAGAGTTTAATTAGGCCCATCAAATGCTGCAATGATATTTCCAATATCTCTAATAGCTTTCGAGAAAAAGATTAAATTGTTTTGGAAAAAATATACGGTTTAATTTTTCTGCGTAATTATCAGTCATAAAACAAATATTCATAATTACAGTTGAAGAGTTTAATTAGGTCTATCAGATGCTGCAATGATATTTCCAATATCTCTAATAGCTATCGAGAAAACGAGGAAATTGTTTGGGAAAAAATATACGCTTTAATTTTATTGCGTAATTATCGGTCATAGAACAAATATTCATAATTACAGTTGTAGAGTTTAATTAGGTCTATCAGATGCTGCAATGATATTTCCAATATCTCTAATAGCTATCGAGAAAACGAGGAAATTGTTTTGGAAAAAATATACGGTTTAATTTTATTGCGTAATTATCGGTCATGGAACAAATATTCATAATTACAGTTGTAGAGTTTAATTAGGTCCATCAGATGCTGCAATGATATTTCCAATATCTCTAATAGCTTTCGAGAAAAGGAGGAAATTATTTTTGAAAAAATATACGGTTTAATTTTATTGCGTAATTATCGGTCATAGAACAAATATTCATAATTACAGATGTAGAGTTTAATTAGGTCTATAATTACAGATGTATAGTTTAATCAGGTCTATCAGATGCTGCAATGATATTTCCAATATCTCTAATAGCTATCGAGAAAACGAGGAAATTGTTTGGGAAAAAATATACGGTTTAATTTTACTGCGTAATTATCAGTCATAGAACAAATATTCATAATTACAGTTGTAGAGTTTAATTAGGTCTATCAGATGCTGCAATGATATTTCCAATATCTCTAATAGCTATGGAAAAAACGAGGAAATTGTTTAGGAAAAAATATACGCTTTAATTTTATTGCGTAATTATCGGTCATAGAACAAATATTCATAATTACAGTTGTAGAGTTTAATTAGATCTATCAGATGCTGCAATGATATTTCCAATATCTCTAATAGCTTTCGAGAAAAGGAGGAAATTATTTTGGAAAAAATATACGGTTTAATTTTATTGCGTAATTATCGGTCATAGAACAACTATTCATAATTACCGTTGTAGAGTTTAATTAGGCCCATCAAATGCTGCAATGATATTTCCAATATCTCTAATAGCTTTCGAGAAAAAGATTAAATTGTTTTGGAAAAAATATACGGTTTAATTTTTCTGCGTAATTATCAGTCATAAAACAAATATTCATAATTACAGTTGAAGAGTTTAATTAGGTCTATCAGATGCTGCAATGATATTTCCAATATCTCTAATAGCTATCGAGAAAACGAGGAAATTGTTTGGGAAAAAATATACGCTTTAATTTTATTGCGTAATTATCGGTCATAGAACAAATATTCATAATTACAGTTGTAGAGTTTAATTAGGTCTATCAGATGCTGCAATGATATTTCCAATATCTCTAATAGCTATCGAGAAAACGAGGAAATTGTTTTGGAAAAAATATACGGTTTAATTTTATTGCGTAATTATCGGTCATGGAACAAATATTCATAATTACAGTTGTAGAGTTTAATTAGGTCCATCAGATGCTGCAATGATATTTCCAATATCTCTAATAGCTTTCGAGAAAAGGAGGAAATTATTTTTGAAAAAATATACGGTTTAATTTTATTGCGTAATTATCGGTCATAGAACAAATATTCATAATTACAGATGTAGAGTTTAATTAGGTCTATAATTACAGATGTATAGTTTAATCAGGTCTATCAGATGCTGCAATGATATTTCCAATATCTCTAATAGCTATCGAGAAAACGAGGAAATTGTTTGGGAAAAAATATACGGTTTAATTTTACTGCGTAATTATCAGTCATAGAACAAATATTCATAATTACAGTTGTAGAGTTTAATTAGGTCTATCAGATGCTGCAATGATATTTCCAATATCTCTAATAGCTATGGAAAAAACGAGGAAATTGTTTAGGAAAAAATATACGCTTTAATTTTATTGCGTAATTATCGGTCATAGAACAAATATTCATAATTACAGTTGTAGAGTTTAATTAGATCTATCAGATGCTGCAATGATATTTCCAATATCTCTAATAGCTTTCGAGAAAAGGAGGAAATTATTTTGGAAAAAATATACGGTTTAATTTTATTGCGTAATTATCGGTCATAGAACAACTATTCATAATTACCGTTGTAGAGTTTAATTAGGCCCATCAAATGCTGCAATGATATTTCCAATATCTCTAATAGCTTTCGAGAAAAAGATTAAATTGTTTTGGAAAAAATATACGGTTTAATTTTTCTGCGTAATTATCAGTCATAAAACAAATATTCATAATTACAGTTGAAGAGTTTAATTAGGTCTATCAGATGCTGCAATGATATTTCCAATATCTCTAATAGCTATCGAGAAAACCAGGAAATTGTTTGGAAGAAAATATACGCTTTAATTTTATTGCGTAATTATCGGTCATAGAACAAATATTCATAATTACAGTTGTAGAGTTTAATTAGGTCTATCAGATGCTGCAATGATATTTCCAATATCTCTAATAGCTATCGAGAAAACGAGGAAATTGTTTTGGAAAAAATATACGGTTTAATTTTATTGCGTAATTATCGGTCATGGAACAAATATTCATAATTACAGTTGTAGAGTTTAATTAGGTCCATCAGATGCTGCAATGATATTTCCAATATCTCTAATAGCTTTCGAGAAAAGGAGGAAATTATTTTTGAAAAAATATACGGTTTAATTTTATTGCGTAATTATCGGTCATAGAACAAATATTCATAATTACAGATGTAGAGTTTAATTAGGTCTATAATTACAGATGTATAGTTTAATCAGGTCTATCAGATGCTGCAATGATATTTCCAATATCTCTAATAGCTATCGAGAAAACGAGGAAATTGTTTGGGAAAAAATATACGGTTTAATTTTACTGCGTAATTATCAGTCATAGAACAAATATTCATAATTACAGTTGTAGAGTTTAATTAGGTCTATCAGATGCTGCAATGATATTTCCAATATCTCTAATAGCTATGGAAAAAACGAGGAAATTGTTTAGGAAAAAATATACGCTTTAATTTTATTGCGTAATTATCGGTCATAGAACAAATATTCATAATTACAGTTGTAGAGTTTAATTAGATCTATCAGATGCTGCAATGATATTTCCAATATCTCTAATAGCTTTCGAGAAAAGGAGGAAATTATTTTGGAAAAAATATACGGTTTAATTTTATTGCGTAATTATCGGTCATAGAACAACTATTCATAATTACCGTTGTAGAGTTTAATTAGGCCCATCAAATGCTGCAATGATATTTCCAATATCTCTAATAGCTTTCGAGAAAAAGATTAAATTGTTTTGGAAAAAATATACGGTTTAATTTTTCTGCGTAATTAT
This sequence comes from Cancer borealis, assembly GCA_036785275.1. Classification (NCBI taxonomy): domain Eukaryota; kingdom Metazoa; phylum Arthropoda; class Malacostraca; order Decapoda; family Cancridae; genus Cancer; species Cancer borealis. The sequence continues at coordinate 25,651 of JAXIVD010002397.1, read as the reverse complement.
CAGTCATAAAACAAATATTCATAATTACAGTTGAAGAGTTTAATTAGGTCTATCAGATGCTGCAATGATATTTCCAATATCTCTAATAGCTATCGAGAAAACGAGGAAATTGTTTGGGAAAAAATATACGCTTTAATTTTATTGCGTAATTATCGGTCATAGAACAAATATTCATAATTACAGTTGTAGAGTTTAATTAGGTCTACCAGATGCTGCAATGATATTTCCAATATCTCTAATAGCTATCGAGAAAACGAGGAAATTGTTTTGGAAAAAATATACGGTTTAATTTTATTGCGTAATTATCGGTCATGGAACAAATATTCATAATTACAGTTGTAGAGTTTAATTAGGTCCATCAGATGCTGCAATGATATTTCCAATATCTCTAATAGCTTTCGAGAAAAGGAGGAAATTATTTTTGAAAAAATATACGGTTTAATTTTATTGCGTAATTATCGGTCATAGAACAAATATTCATAATTACAGATGTAGAGTTTAATTAGGTCTATAATTACAGATGTATAGTTTAATCAGGTCTATCAGATGCTGCAATGATATTTCCAATATCTCTAATAGCTATCGAGAAAACGAGGAAATTGTTTGGGAAAAAATATACGGTTTAATTTTACTGCGTAATTATCAGTCATAGAACAAATATTCATAATTACAGTTGTAGAGTTTAATTAGGTCTATCAGATGCTGCAATGATATTTCCAATATCTCTAATAGCTATGGAAAAAACGAGGAAATTGTTTAGGAAAAAATATACGCTTTAATTTTATTGCGTAATTATCGGTCATAGAACAAATATTCATAATTACAGTTGTAGAGTTTAATTAGATCTATCAGATGCTGCAATGATATTTCCAATATCTCTAATAGCTTTCGAGAAAAGGAGGAAATTATTTTGGAAAAAATATACGGTTTAATTTTATTGCGTAATTATCGGTCATAGAACAACTATTCATAATTACCGTTGTAGAGTTTAATTAGGCCCATCAAATGCTGCAATGATATTTCCAATATCTCTAATAGCTTTCGAGAAAAAGATTAAATTGTTTTGGAAAAAATATACGGTTTAATTTTTCTGCGTAATTATCAGTCATAAAACAAATATTCATAATTACAGTTGAAGAGTTTAATTAGGTCTATCAGATGCTGCAATGATATTTCCAATATCTCTAATAGCTATCGAGAAAACGAGGAAATTGTTTGGGAAAAAATATACGCTTTAATTTTATTGCGTAATTATCGGTCATAGAACAAATATTCATAATTACAGTTGTAGAGTTTAATTAGGTCTACCAGATGCTGCAATGATATTTCCAATATCTCTAATAGCTATCGAGAAAACGAGGAAATTGTTTTGGAAAAAATATACGGTTTAATTTTATTGCGTAATTATCGGTCATGGAACAAATATTCATAATTACAGTTGTAGAGTTTAATTAGGTCCATCAGATGCTGCAATGATATTTCCAATATCTCTAATAGCTTTCGAGAAAAGGAGGAAATTATTTTTGAAAAAATATACGGTTTAATTTTATTGCGTAATTATCGGTCATAGAACAAATATTCATAATTACAGATGTAGAGTTTAATTAGGTCTATAATTACAGATGTATAGTTTAATCAGGTCTATCAGATGCTGCAATGATATTTCCAATATCTCTAATAGCTATCGAGAAAACGAGGAAATTGTTTGGGAAAAAATATACGGTTTAATTTTACTGCGTAATTATCAGTCATAGAACAAATATTCATAATTACAGTTGTAGAGTTTAATTAGGTCTATCAGATGCTGCAATGATATTTCCAATATCTCTAATAGCTATGGAAAAAACGAGGAAATTGTTTAGGAAAAAATATACGCTTTAATTTTATTGCGTAATTATCGGTCATAGAACAAATATTCATAATTACAGTTGTAGAGTTTAATTAGATCTATCAGATGCTGCAATGATATTTCCAATATCTCTAATAGCTTTCGAGAAAAGGAGGAAATTATTTTGGAAAAAATATACGGTTTAATTTTATTGCGTAATTATCGGTCATAGAACAACTATTCATAATTACCGTTGTAGAGTTTAATTAGGCCCATCAAATGCTGCAATGATATTTCCAATATCTCTAATAGCTTTCGAGAAAAAGATTAAATTGTTTTGGAAAAAATATACGGTTTAATTTTTCTGCGTAATTATCAGTCATAAAACAAATATTCATAATTACAGTTGAAGAGTTTAATTAGGTCTATCAGATGCTGCAATGATATTTCCAATATCTCTAATAGCTATCGAGAAAACGAGGAAATTGTTTGGGAAAAAATATACGCTTTAATTTTATTGCGTAATTATCGGTCATAGAACAAATATTCATAATTACAGTTGTAGAGTTTAATTAGGTCTACCAGATGCTGCAATGATATTTCCAATATCTCTAATAGCTATCGAGAAAACGAGGAAATTGTTTTGGAAAAAATATACGGTTTAATTTTATTGCGTAATTATCGGTCATGGAACAAATATTCATAATTACAGTTGTAGAGTTTAATTAGGTCCATCAGATGCTGCAATGATATTTCCAATATCTCTAATAGCTTTCGAGAAAAGGAGGAAATTATTTTTGAAAAAATATACGGTTTAATTTTATTGCGTAATTATCGGTCATAGAACAAATATTCATAATTACAGATGTAGAGTTTAATTAGGTCTATAATTACAGATGTATAGTTTAATCAGGTCTATCAGATGCTGCAATGATATTTCCAATATCTCTAATAGCTATCGAGAAAACGAGGAAATTGTTTGGGAAAAAATATACGGTTTAATTTTACTGCGTAATTATCAGTCATAGAACAAATATTCATAATTACAGTTGTAGAGTTTAATTAGGTCTATCAGATGCTGCAATGATATTTCCAATATCTCTAATAGCTATGGAAAAAACGAGGAAATTGTTTAGGAAAAAATATACGCTTTAATTTTATTGCGTAATTATCGGTCATAGAACAAATATTCATAATTACAGTTGTAGAGTTTAATTAGATCTATCAGATGCTGCAATGATATTTCCAATATCTCTAATAGCTTTCGAGAAAAGGAGGAAATTATTTTGGAAAAAATATACGGTTTAATTTTATTGCGTAATTATCGGTCATAGAACAACTATTCATAATTACCGTTGTAGAGTTTAATTAGGCCCATCAAATGCTGCAATGATATTTCCAATATCTCTAATAGCTTTCGAGAAAAAGATTAAATTGTTTTGGAAAAAATATACGGTTTAATTTTTCTGCGTAATTATCAGTCATAAAACAAATATTCATAATTACAGTTGAAGAGTTTAATTAGGTCTATCAGATGCTGCAATGATATTTCCAATATCTCTAATAGCTATCGAGAAAACGAGGAAATTGTTTGGGAAAAAATATACGCTTTAATTTTATTGCGTAATTATCGGTCATAGAACAAATATTCATAATTACAGTTGTAGAGTTTAATTAGGTCTACCAGATGCTGCAATGATATTTCCAATATCTCTAATAGCTATCGAGAAAACGAGGAAATTGTTTTGGAAAAAATATACGGTTTAATTTTATTGCGTAATTATCGGTCATGGAACAAATATTCATAATTACAGTTGTAGAGTTTAATTAGGTCCATCAGATGCTGCAATGATATTTCCAATATCTCTAATAGCTTTCGAGAAAAGGAGGAAATTATTTTTGAAAAAATATACGGTTTAATTTTATTGCGTAATTATCGGTCATAGAACAAATATTCATAATTACAGATGTAGAGTTTAATTAGGTCTATAATTACAGATGTATAGTTTAATCAGGTCTATCAGATGCTGCAATGATATTTCCAATATCTCTAATAGCTATCGAGAAAACGAGGAAATTGTTTGGGAAAAAATATACGGTTTAATTTTACTGCGTAATTATCAGTCATAGAACAAATATTCATAATTACAGTTGTAGAGTTTAATTAGGTCTATCAGATGCTGCAATGATATTTCCAATATCTCTAATAGCTATGGAAAAAACGAGGAAATTGTTTAGGAAAAAATATACGCTTTAATTTTATTGCGTAATTATCGGTCATAGAACAAATATTCATAATTACAGTTGTAGAGTTTAATTAGATCTATCAGATGCTGCAATGATATTTCCAATATCTCTAATAGCTTTCGAGAAAAGGAGGAAATTATTTTGGAAAAAATATACGGTTTAATTTTATTGCGTAATTATCGGTCATAGAACAACTATTCATAATTACCGTTGTAGAGTTTAATTAGGCCCATCAAATGCTGCAATGATATTTCCAATATCTCTAATAGCTTTCGAGAAAAAGATTAAATTGTTTTGGAAAAAATATACGGTTTAATTTTTCTGCGTAATTATCAGTCATAAAACAAATATTCATAATTACAGTTGAAGAGTTTAATTAGGTCTATCAGATGCTGCAATGATATTTCCAATATCTCTAATAGCTATCGAGAAAACGAGGAAATTGTTTGGGAAAAAATATACGCTTTAATTTTATTGCGTAATTATCGGTCATAGAACAAATATTCATAATTACAGTTGTAGAGTTTAATTAGGTCTACCAGATGCTGCAATGATATTTCCAATATCTCTAATAGCTATCGAGAAAACGAGGAAATTGTTTTGGAAAAAATATACGGTTTAATTTTATTGCGTAATTATCGGTCATGGAACAAATATTCATAATTACAGTTGTAGAGTTTAATTAGGTCCATCAGATGCTGCAATGATATTTCCAATATCTCTAATAGCTTTCGAGAAAAGGAGGAAATTATTTTTGAAAAAATATACGGTTTAATTTTATTGCGTAATTATCGGTCATAGAACAAATATTCATAATTACAGATGTAGAGTTTAATTAGGTCTATAATTACAGATGTATAGTTTAATCAGGTCTATCAGATGCTGCAATGATATTTCCAATATCTCTAATAGCTATCGAGAAAACGAGGAAATTGTTTGGGAAAAAATATACGGTTTAATTTTACTGCGTAATTATCAGTCATAGAACAAATATTCATAATTACAGTTGTAGAGTTTAATTAGGTCTATCAGATGCTGCAATGATATTTCCAATATCTCTAATAGCTATGGAAAAAACGAGGAAATTGTTTAGGAAAAAATATACGCTTTAATTTTATTGCGTAATTATCGGTCATAGAACAAATATTCATAATTACAGTTGTAGAGTTTAATTAGATCTATCAGATGCTGCAATGATATTTCCAATATCTCTAATAGCTTTCGAGAAAAGGAGGAAATTATTTTGGAAAAAATATACGGTTTAATTTTATTGCGTAATTATCGGTCATAGAACAACTATTCATAATTACCGTTGTAGAGTTTAATTAGGCCCATCAAATGCTGCAATGATATTTCCAATATCTCTAATAGCTTTCGAGAAAAAGATTAAATTGTTTTGGAAAAAATATACGGTTTAATTTTTCTGCGTAATTATCAGTCATAAAACAAATATTCATAATTACAGTTGAAGAGTTTAATTAGGTCTATCAGATGCTGCAATGATATTTCCAATATCTCTAATAGCTATCGAGAAAACGAGGAAATTGTTTGGGAAAAAATATACGCTTTAATTTTATTGCGTAATTATCGGTCATAGAACAAATATTCATAATTACAGTTGTAGAGTTTAATTAGGTCTACCAGATGCTGCAATGATATTTCCAATATCTCTAATAGCTATCGAGAAAACGAGGAAATTGTTTTGGAAAAAATATACGGTTTAATTTTATTGCGTAATTATCGGTCATGGAACAAATATTCATAATTACAGTTGTAGAGTTTAATTAGGTCCATCAGATGCTGCAATGATATTTCCAATATCTCTAATAGCTTTCGAGAAAAGGAGGAAATTATTTTTGAAAAAATATACGGTTTAATTTTATTGCGTAATTATCGGTCATAGAACAAATATTCATAATTACAGATGTAGAGTTTAATTAGGTCTATAATTACAGATGTATAGTTTAATCAGGTCTATCAGATGCTGCAATGATATTTCCAATATCTCTAATAGCTATCGAGAAAACGAGGAAATTGTTTGGGAAAAAATATACGGTTTAATTTTACTGCGTAATTATCAGTCATAGAACAAATATTCATAATTACAGTTGTAGAGTTTAATTAGGTCTATCAGATGCTGCAATGATATTTCCAATATCTCTAATAGCTATGGAAAAAACGAGGAAATTGTTTAGGAAAAAATATACGCTTTAATTTTATTGCGTAATTATCGGTCATAGAACAAATATTCATAATTACAGTTGTAGAGTTTAATTAGATCTATCAGATGCTGCAATGATATTTCCAATATCTCTAATAGCTTTCGAGAAAAGGAGGAAATTATTTTGGAAAAAATATACGGTTTAATTTTATTGCGTAATTATCGGTCATAGAACAACTATTCATAATTACCGTTGTAGAGTTTAATTAGGCCCATCAAATGCTGCAATGATATTTCCAATATCTCTAATAGCTTTCGAGAAAAAGATTAAATTGTTTTGGAAAAAATATACGGTTTAATTTTTCTGCGTAATTATCAGTCATAAAACAAATATTCATAATTACAGTTGAAGAGTTTAATTAGGTCTATCAGATGCTGCAATGATATTTCCAATATCTCTAATAGCTATCGAGAAAACGAGGAAATTGTTTGGGAAAAAATATACGCTTTAATTTTATTGCGTAATTATCGGTCATAGAACAAATATTCATAATTACAGTTGTAGAGTTTAATTAGGTCTACCAGATGCTGCAATGATATTTCCAATATCTCTAATAGCTATCGAGAAAACGAGGAAATTGTTTTGGAAAAAATATACGGTTTAATTTTATTGCGTAATTATCGGTCATGGAACAAATATTCATAATTACAGTTGTAGAGTTTAATTAGGTCCATCAGATGCTGCAATGATATTTCCAATATCTCTAATAGCTTTCGAGAAAAGGAGGAAATTATTTTTGAAAAAATATACGGTTTAATTTTATTGCGTAATTATCGGTCATAGAACAAATATTCATAATTACAGATGTAGAGTTTAATTAGGTCTATAATTACAGATGTATAGTTTAATCAGGTCTATCAGATGCTGCAATGATATTTCCAATATCTCTAATAGCTATCGAGAAAACGAGGAAATTGTTTGGGAAAAAATATACGGTTTAATTTTACTGCGTAATTATCAGTCATAGAACAAATATTCATAATTACAGTTGTAGAGTTTAATTAGGTCTATCAGATGCTGCAATGATATTTCCAATATCTCTAATAGCTATGGAAAAAACGAGGAAATTGTTTAGGAAAAAATATACGCTTTAATTTTATTGCGTAATTATTGGTCATAGAACAAATATTCATAATTACAGTTGTAGAGTTTAATTAGATCTATCAGATGCTGCAATGATATTTCCAATATCTCTAATAGCTTTCGAGAAAAGGAGGAAATTATTTTGGAAAAAATATACGGTTTAATTTTATTGCGTAATTATCGGTCATAGAACAACTATTCATAATTACCGTTGTAGAGTTTAATTAGGCCCATCAAATGCTGCAATGATATTTCCAATATCTCTAATAGCTTTCGAGAAAAAGATTAAATTGTTTTGGAAAAAATATACGGTTTAATTTTTCTGCGTAATTATCAGTCATAAAACAAATATTCATAATTACAGTTGAAGAGTTTAATTAGGTCTATCAGATGCTGCAATGATATTTCCAATATCTCTAATAGCTATCGAGAAAACGAGGAAATTGTTTGGGAAAAAATATACGCTTTAATTTTATTGCGTAATTATCGGTCATAGAACAAATATTCATAATTACAGTTGTAGAGTTTAATTAGGTCTACCAGATGCTGCAATGATATTTCCAATATCTCTAATAGCTATCGAGAAAACGAGGAAATTGTTTTGGAAAAAATATACGGTTTAATTTTATTGCGTAATTATCGGTCATGGAACAAATATTCATAATTACAGTTGTAGAGTTTAATTAGGTCCATCAGATGCTGCAATGATATTTCCAATATCTCTAATAGCTTTCGAGAAAAGGAGGAAATTATTTTTGAAAAAATATACGGTTTAATTTTATTGCGTAATTATCGGTCATAGAACAAATATTCATAATTACAGATGTAGAGTTTAATTAGGTCTATAATTACAGATGTATAGTTTAATCAGGTCTATCAGATGCTGCAATGATATTTCCAATATCTCTAATAGCTATCGAGAAAACGAGGAAATTGTTTGGGAAAAAATATACGGTTTAATTTTACTGCGTAATTATCGGTCATAGAACAAATATTCATAATTACAGTTGTAGAGTTTAATTAGGTCTATCAGATGCTGCAATGATATTTCCAATATCTCTAATAGCTATGGAAAAAACGAGGAAATTGTTTAGGAAAAAATATACGCTTTAATTTTATTGCGTAATTATCGGTCATAGAACAAATATTCATAATTACAGTTGTAGAGTTTAATTAGATCTATCAGATGCTGCAATGATATTTCCAATATCTCTAATAGCTTTCGAGAAAAGGAGGAAATTATTTTGGAAAAAATATACGGTTTAATTTTATTGCGTAATTATCGGTCATAGAACAACTATTCATAATTACCGTTGTAGAGTTTAATTAGGCCCATCAAATGCTGCAATGATATTTCCAATATCTCTAATAGCTTTCGAGAAAAAGATTAAATTGTTTTGGAAAAAATATACGGTTTAATTTTTCTGCGTAATTATCAGTCATAAAACAAATATTCATAATTACAGTTGAAGAGTTTAATTAGGTCTATCAGATGCTGCAATGATATTTCCAATATCTCTAATAGCTATCGAGAAAACGAGGAAATTGTTTGGGAAAAAATATACGCTTTAATTTTATTGCGTAATTATCGGTCATAGAACAAATATTCATAATTACAGTTGTAGAGTTTAATTAGGTCTACCAGATGCTGCAATGATATTTCCAATATCTCTAATAGCTATCGAGAAAACGAGGAAATTGTTTTGGAAAAAATATACGGTTTAATTTTATTGCGTAATTATCGGTCATGGAACAAATATTCATAATTACAGTTGTAGAGTTTAATTAGGTCCATCAGATGCTGCAATGATATTTCCAATATCTCTAATAGCTTTCGAGAAAAGGAGGAAATTATTTTTGAAAAAATATACGGTTTAATTTTATTGCGTAATTATCGGTCATAGAACAAATATTCATAATTACAGATGTAATTAGGTCTATAATTACAGATGTATAGTTTAATCAGGTCTATCAGATGCTGCAATGATATTTCCAATATCTCTAATAGCTATCGAGAAAACGAGGAAATTGTTTGGGAAAAAATATACGGTTTAATTTTACTGCGTAATTATCAGTCATAGAACAAATATTCATAATTACAGTTGTAGAGTTTAATTAGGTCTATCAGATGCTGCAATGATATTTCCAATATCTCTAATAGCTATGGAAAAAACGAGGAAATTGTTTAGGAAAAAATATACGCTTTAATTTTATTGCGTAATTATCGGTCATAGAACAAATATTCATAATTACAGTTGTAGAGTTTAATTAGATCTATCAGATGCTGCAATGATATTTCCAATATCTCTAATAGCTTTCGAGAAAAGGAGGAAATTATTTTGGAAAAAATATACGGTTTAATTTTATTGCGTAATTATCGGTCATAGAACAACTATTCATAATTACCGTTGTAGAGTTTAATTAGGCCCATCAAATGCTGCAATGATATTTCCAATATCTCTAATAGCTTTCGAGAAAAAGATTAAATTGTTTTGGAAAAAATATACGGTTTAATTTTTCTGCGTAATTATCAGTCATAAAACAAATATTCATAATTACAGTTGAAGAGTTTAATTAGGTCTATCAGATGCTGCAATGATATTTCCAATATCTCTAATAGCTATCGAGAAAACGAGGAAATTGTTTGGGAAAAAATATACGCTTTAATTTTATTGCGTAATTATCGGTCATAGAACAAATATTCATAATTACAGTTGTAGAGTTTAATTAGGTCTACCAGATGCTGCAATGATATTTCCAATATCTCTAATAGCTATCGAGAAAACGAGGAAATTGTTTTGGAAAAAATATACGGTTTAATTTTATTGCGTAATTATCGGTCATGGAACAAATATTCATAATTACAGTTGTAGAGTTTAATTAGGTCCATCAGATGCTGCAATGATATTTCCAATATCTCTAATAGCTTTCGAGAAAAGGAGGAAATTATTTTTGAAAAAATATACGGTTTAATTTTATTGCGTAATTATCGGTCATAGAACAAATATTCATAATTACAGATGTAGAGTTTAATTAGGTCTATAATTACAGATGTATAGTTTAATCAGGTCTATCAGATGCTGCAATGATATTTCCAATATCTCTAATAGCTATCGAGAAAACGAGGAAATTGTTTGGGAAAAAATATACGGTTTAATTTTACTGCGTAATTATCAGTCATAGAACAAATATTCATAATTACAGTTGTAGAGTTTAATTAGGTCTATCAGATGCTGCAATGATATTTCCAATATCTCTAATAGCTATGGAAAAAACGAGGAAATTGTTTAGGAAAAAATATACGCTTTAATTTTATTGCGTAATTATCGGTCATAGAACAAATATTCATAATTACAGTTGTAGAGTTTAATTAGATCTATCAGATGCTGCAATGATATTTCCAATATCTCTAATAGCTTTCGAGAAAAGGAGGAAATTATTTTGGAAAAAATATACGGTTTAATTTTATTGCGTAATTATCGGTCATAGAACAACTATTCATAATTACCGTTGTAGAGTTTAATTAGACCCATCAAATGCTGCAATGATATTTCCAATATCTCTAATAGCTTTCGAGAAAAAGATTAAATTGTTTTGGAAAAAATATACGGTTTAATTTTTCTGCGTAATTATCAGTCATAAAACAAATATTCATAATTACAGTTGAAGAGTTTAATTAGGTCTATCAGATGCTGCAATGATATTTCCAATATCTCTAATAGCTATCGAGAAAACGAGGAAATTGTTTGGGAAAAAATATACGCTTTAATTTTATTGCGTAATTATCGGTCATAGAACAAATATTCATAATTACAGTTGTAGAGTTTAATTAGGTCTACCAGATGCTGCAATGATATTTCCAATATCTCTAATAGCTATCGAGAAAACGAGGAAATTGTTTTGGAAAAAATATACGGTTTAATTTTATTGCGTAATTATCGGTCATGGAACAAATATTCATAATTACAGTTGTAGAGTTTAATTAGGTCCATCAGATGCTGCAATGATATTTCCAATATCTCTAATAGCTTTCGAGAAAAGGAGGAAATTATTTTTGAAAAAATATACGGTTTAATTTTATTGCGTAATTATCGGTCATAGAACAAATATTCATAATTACAGATGTAGAGTTTAATTAGGTCTATAATTACAGATGTATAGTTTAATCAGGTCTATCAGATGCTGCAATGATATTTCCAATATCTCTAATAGCTATCGAGAAAACGAGGAAATTGTTTGGGAAAAAATATACGGTTTAATTTTACTGCGTAATTATCAGTCATAGAACAAATATTCATAATTACAGTTGTAGAGTTTAATTAGGTCTATCAGATGCTGCAATGATATTTCCAATATCTCTAATAGCTATGGAAAAAACGAGGAAATTGTTTAGGAAAAAATATACGCTTTAATTTTATTGCGTAATTATCGGTCATAGAACAAATATTCATAATTACAGTTGTAGAGTTTAATTAGATCTATCAGATGCTGCAATGATATTTCCAATATCTCTAATAGCTTTCGAGAAAAGGAGGAAATTATTTTGGAAAAAATATACGGTTTAATTTTATTGCGTAATTATCGGTCATAGAACAACTATTCATAATTACCGTTGTAGAGTTTAATTAGGCCCATCAAATGCTGCAATGATATTTCCAATATCTCTAATAGCTTTCGAGAAAAAGATTAAATTGTTTTGGAAAAAATATACGGTTTAATTTTTCTGCGTAATTATCAGTCATAAAACAAATATTCATAATTACAGTTGAAGAGTTTAATTAGGTCTATCAGATGCTGCAATGATATTTCCAATATCTCTAATAGCTATCGAGAAAACGAGGAAATTGTTTGGGAAAAAATATACGCTTTAATTTTATTGCGTAATTATCGGTCATAGAACAAATATTCATAATTACAGTTGTAGAGTTTAATTAGGTCTACCAGATGCTGCAATGATATTTCCAATATCTCTAATAGCTATCGAGAAAACGAGGAAATTGTTTTGGAAAAAATATACGGTTTAATTTTATTGCGTAATTATCGGTCATGGAACAAATATTCATAATTACAGTTGTAGAGTTTAATTAGGTCCATCAGATGCTGCAATGATATTTCCAATATCTCTAATAGCTTTCGAGAAAAGGAGGAAATTATTTTTGAAAAAATATACGGTTTAATTTTATTGCGTAATTATCGGTCCAAATATTCATAATTACAGATGTAGAGTTTAATTAGGTCTATAATTACAGATGTATAGTTTAATCAGGTCTATCAGATGCTGCAATGATATTTCCAATATCTCTAATAGCTATCGAGAAAACGAGGAAATTGTTTGGGAAAAAATATACGGTTTAATTTTACTGCGTAATTATCAGTCATAGAACAAATATTCATAATTACAGTTGTAGAGTTTAATTAGGTTCTATCAGATGCTGCAATGATATTTCCAATATCTCTAATAGCTATCGGAAAAAACGAGGAAATTGTTTAGGAAAAAATATACGCTTTAATTTTACTGCGTAATTATCGGTCATAGAACAAATATTCATAATTACAGTTGTAGAGTTTAATTAGATCTATCAGATGCTGCAATGATATTTCCAATATCTCTAATAGCTTTCGAGAAAAACGGAGGAAATTATTTTGGAAAAATATATACGGCTTTAATTTTATTGCGTAATTATCGGTCATAGAACAAATATTCATAATTACAGTTGTAGAGTTTAATTAGGACCATCAAATGCTGCAATGATATTTCCAATATCTCTAATAGCTTTCGAGAAAAGATTAAATTGTTTTGGAAAAAATATACGGTTTAATTTTTCTGCGTAATTATCAGTCATAAAACAAATATTCATAATTACAGTTGAAGAGTTTAATTAGGTCTATCAGATGCTGCAATGATATTTCCAATATCTCTAATAGCTATCGAGAAAACGAGGAAATTGTTTGGGAAAAAATATACGCTTTAATTTTATTGCGTAATTATCGGTCATAGAACAAATATTCATAATTACAGTTGTAGAGTTTAATTAGGTCTACCAGATGCTGCAATGATATTTCCAATATCTCTAATAGCTATCGAGAAAACGAGGAAATTGTTTTGGAAAAAATATACGGTTTAATTTTATTGCGTAATTATCGGTCATGGAACAAATATTCATAATTACAGTTGTAGAGTTTAATTAGGTCCATCAGATGCTGCAATGATATTTCCAATATCTCTAATAGCTTTCGAGAAAAGGAGGAAATTATTTTTGAAAAAATATACGGTTTAATTTTATTGCGTAATTATCGGTCATAGAACAAATATTCATAATTACAGATGTAGAGTTTAATTAGGTCTATAATTACAGATGTATAGTTTAATCAGGTCTATCAGATGCTGCAATGATATTTCCAATATCTCTAATAGCTATCGAGAAAACGAGGAAATTGTTTGGGAAAAAATATACGGTTTAATTTTACTGCGTAATTATCAGTCATAGAACAAATATTCATAATTACAGTTGTAGAGTTTAATTAGGTCTATCAGATGCTGCAATGATATTTCCAATATCTCTAATAGCTATGGAAAAAACGAGGAAATTGTTTAGGAAAAAATATACGCTTTAATTTTATTGCGTAATTATCGGTCATAGAACAAATATTCATAATTACAGTTGTAGAGTTTAATTAGATCTATCAGATGCTGCAATGATATTTCCAATATCTCTAATAGCTTTCGAGAAAAGGAGGAAATTATTTTGGAAAAAATATACGGTTTAATTTTATTGCGTAATTATCGGTCATAGAACAACTATTCATAATTACCGTTGTAGAGTTTAATTAGGCCCATCAAATGCTGCAATGATATTTCCAATATCTCTAATAGCTTTCGAGAAAAAGATTAAATTGTTTTGGAAAAAATATACGGTTTAATTTTTCTGCGTAATTATCAGTCATAAAACAAATATTCATAATTACAGTTGAAGAGTTTAATTAGGTCTATCAGATGCTGCAATGATATTTCCAATATCTCTAATAGCTATCGAGAAAACGAGGAAATTGTTTGGGAAAAAATATACGCTTTAATTTTATTGCGTAATTATCGGTCATAGAACAAATATTCATAATTACAGTTGTAGAGTTTAATTAGGTCTACCAGATGCTGCAATGATATTTCCAATATCTCTAATAGCTATCGAGAAAACGAGGAAATTGTTTTGGAAAAAATATACGGTTTAATTTTATTGCGTAATTATCGGTCATGGAACAAATATTCATAATTACAGTTGTAGAGTTTAATTAGGTCCATCAGATGCTGCAATGATATTTCCAATATCTCTAATAGCTTTCGAGAAAAGGAGGAAATTATTTTTGAAAAAATATACGGTTTAATTTTATTGCGTAATTATCGGTCATAGAACAAATATTCATAATTACAGATGTAGAGTTTAATTAGGTCTATAATTACAGATGTATAGTTTAATCAGGTCTATCAGATGCTGCAATGATATTTCCAATATCTCTAATAGCTATCGAGAAAACGAGGAAATTGTTTGGGAAAAAATATACGGTTTAATTTTACTGCGTAATTATCAGTCATAGAACAAATATTCATAATTACAGTTGTAGAGTTTAATTAGGTCTATCAGATGCTGCAATGATATTTCCAATATCTCTAATAGCTATGGAAAAAACGAGGAAATTGTTTAGGAAAAAATATACGCTTTAATTTTATTGCGTAATTATCGGTCATAGAACAAATATTCATAATTACAGTTGTAGAGTTTAATTAGATCTATCAGATGCTGCAATGATATTTCCAATATCTCTAATAGCTTTCGAGAAAAGGAGGAAATTATTTTGGAAAAAATATACGGTTTAATTTTATTGCGTAATTATCGGTCATAGAACAACTATTCATAATTACCGTTGTAGAGTTTAATTAGGCCCATCAAATGCTGCAATGATATTTCCAATATCTCTAATAGCTTTCGAGAAAAAGATTAAATTGTTTTGGAAAAAATATACGGTTTAATTTTTCTGCGTAATTAT
Organism: Cancer borealis; assembly: GCA_036785275.1. Classification (NCBI taxonomy): domain Eukaryota; kingdom Metazoa; phylum Arthropoda; class Malacostraca; order Decapoda; family Cancridae; genus Cancer; species Cancer borealis. The sequence continues at coordinate 10,231 of JAXIVD010002397.1, read as the reverse complement.
CAGTCATAAAACAAATATTCATAATTACAGTTGAAGAGTTTAATTAGGTCTATCAGATGCTGCAATGATATTTCCAATATCTCTAATAGCTATCGAGAAAACGAGGAAATTGTTTGGGAAAAAATATACGCTTTAATTTTATTGCGTAATTATCGGTCATAGAACAAATATTCATAATTACAGTTGTAGAGTTTAATTAGGTCTACCAGATGCTGCAATGATATTTCCAATATCTCTAATAGCTATCGAGAAAACGAGGAAATTGTTTTGGAAAAAATATACGGTTTAATTTTATTGCGTAATTATCGGTCATGGAACAAATATTCATAATTACAGTTGTAGAGTTTAATTAGGTCCATCAGATGCTGCAATGATATTTCCAATATCTCTAATAGCTTTCGAGAAAAGGAGGAAATTATTTTTGAAAAAATATACGGTTTAATTTTATTGCGTAATTATCGGTCATAGAACAAATATTCATAATTACAGATGTAGAGTTTAATTAGGTCTATAATTACAGATGTATAGTTTAATCAGGTCTATCAGATGCTGCAATGATATTTCCAATATCTCTAATAGCTATCGAGAAAACGAGGAAATTGTTTGGGAAAAAATATACGGTTTAATTTTACTGCGTAATTATCAGTCATAGAACAAATATTCATAATTACAGTTGTAGAGTTTAATTAGGTCTATCAGATGCTGCAATGATATTTCCAATATCTCTAATAGCTATGGAAAAAACGAGGAAATTGTTTAGGAAAAAATATACGCTTTAATTTTATTGCGTAATTATCGGTCATAGAACAAATATTCATAATTACAGTTGTAGAGTTTAATTAGATCTATCAGATGCTGCAATGATATTTCCAATATCTCTAATAGCTTTCGAGAAAAGGAGGAAATTATTTTGGAAAAAATATACGGTTTAATTTTATTGCGTAATTATCGGTCATAGAACAACTATTCATAATTACCGTTGTAGAGTTTAATTAGGCCCATCAAATGCTGCAATGATATTTCCAATATCTCTAATAGCTTTCGAGAAAAAGATTAAATTGTTTTGGAAAAAATATACGGTTTAATTTTTCTGCGTAATTATCAGTCATAAAACAAATATTCATAATTACAGTTGAAGAGTTTAATTAGGTCTATCAGATGCTGCAATGATATTTCCAATATCTCTAATAGCTATCGAGAAAACGAGGAAATTGTTTGGGAAAAAATATACGCTTTAATTTTATTGCGTAATTATCGGTCATAGAACAAATATTCATAATTACAGTTGTAGAGTTTAATTAGGTCTACCAGATGCTGCAATGATATTTCCAATATCTCTAATAGCTATCGAGAAAACGAGGAAATTGTTTTGGAAAAAATATACGGTTTAATTTTATTGCGTAATTATCGGTCATGGAACAAATATTCATAATTACAGTTGTAGAGTTTAATTAGGTCCATCAGATGCTGCAATGATATTTCCAATATCTCTAATAGCTTTCGAGAAAAGGAGGAAATTATTTTTGAAAAAATATACGGTTTAATTTTATTGCGTAATTATCGGTCATAGAACAAATATTCATAATTACAGATGTAGAGTTTAATTAGGTCTATAATTACAGATGTATAGTTTAATCAGGTCTATCAGATGCTGCAATGATATTTCCAATATCTCTAATAGCTATCGAGAAAACGAGGAAATTGTTTGGGAAAAAATATACGGTTTAATTTTACTGCGTAATTATCAGTCATAGAACAAATATTCATAATTACAGTTGTAGAGTTTAATTAGGTCTATCAGATGCTGCAATGATATTTCCAATATCTCTAATAGCTATGGAAAAAACGAGGAAATTGTTTAGGAAAAAATATACGCTTTAATTTTATTGCGTAATTATCGGTCATATAACAAATATTCATAATTACAGTTGTAGAGTTTAATTAGATCTATCAGATGCTGCAATGATATTTCCAATATCTCTAATAGCTTTCGAGAAAAGGAGGAAATTATTTTGGAAAAAATATACGGTTTAATTTTATTGCGTAATTATCGGTCATAGAACAACTATTCATAATTACCGTTGTAGAGTTTAATTAGGCCCATCAAATGCTGCAATGATATTTCCAATATCTCTAATAGCTTTCGAGAAAAAGATTAAATTGTTTTGGAAAAAATATACGGTTTAATTTTTCTGCGTAATTATCAGTCATAAAACAAATATTCATAATTACAGTTGAAGAGTTTAATTAGGTCTATCAGATGCTGCAATGATATTTCCAATATCTCTAATAGCTATCGAGAAAACGAGGAAATTGTTTGGGAAAAAATATACGCTTTAATTTTATTGCGTAATTATCGGTCATAGAACAAATATTCATAATTACAGTTGTAGAGTTTAATTAGGTCTACCAGATGCTGCAATGATATTTCCAATATCTCTAATAGCTATCGAGAAAACGAGGAAATTGTTTTGGAAAAAATATACGGTTTAATTTTATTGCGTAATTATCGGTCATGGAACAAATATTCATAATTACAGTTGTAGAGTTTAATTAGGTCCATCAGATGCTGCAATGATATTTCCAATATCTCTAATAGCTTTCGAGAAAAGGAGGAAATTATATTTGAAAAAATATACGGTTTAATTTTATTGCGTAATTATCGGTCATAGAACAAATATTCATAATTACAGATGTAGAGTTTAATTAGGTCTATAATTACAGATGTATAGTTTAATCAGGTCTATCAGATGCTGCAATGATATTTCCAATATCTCTAATAGCTATCGAGAAAACGAGGAAATTGTTTGGGAAAAAATATACGGTTTAATTTTACTGCGTAATTATCAGTCATAGAACAAATATTCATAATTACAGTTGTAGAGTTTAATTAGGTCTATCAGATGCTGCAATGATATTTCCAATATCTCTAATAGCTATGGAAAAAACGAGGAAATTGTTTAGGAAAAAATATACGCTTTAATTTTATTGCGTAATTATCGGTCATAGAACAAATATTCATAATTACAGTTGTAGAGTTTAATTAGATCTATCAGATGCTGCAATGATATTTCCAATATCTCTAATAGCTTTCGAGAAAAGGAGGAAATTATTTTGGAAAAAATATACGGTTTAATTTTATTGCGTAATTATCGGTCATAGAACAACTATTCATAATTACCGTTGTAGAGTTTAATTAGGCCCATCAAATGCTGCAATGATATTTCCAATATCTCTAATAGCTTTCGAGAAAAAGATTAAATTGTTTTGGAAAAAATATACGGTTTAATTTTTCTGCGTAATTATCAGTCATAAAACAAATATTCATAATTACAGTTGAAGAGTTTAATTAGGTCTATCAGATGCTGCAATGATATTTCCAATATCTCTAATAGCTATCGAGAAAACGAGGAAATTGTTTGGGAAAAAATATACGCTTTAATTTTATTGCGTAATTATCGGTCATAGAACAAATATTCATAATTACAGTTGTAGAGTTTAATTAGGTCTACCAGATGCTGCAATGATATTTCCAATATCTCTAATAGCTATCGAGAAAACGAGGAAATTGTTTTGGAAAAAATATACGGTTTAATTTTATTGCGTAATTATCGGTCATGGAACAAATATTCATAATTACAGTTGTAGAGTTTAATTAGGTCCATCAGATGCTGCAATGATATTTCCAATATCTCTAATAGCTTTCGAGAAAAGGAGGAAATTATTTTTGAAAAAATATACGGTTTAATTTTATTGCGTAATTATCGGTCATAGAACAAATATTCATAATTACAGATGTAGAGTTTAATTAGGTCTATAATTACAGATGTATAGTTTAATCAGGTCTATCAGATGCTGCAATGATATTTCCAATATCTCTAATAGCTATCGAGAAAACGAGGAAATTGTTTGGGAAAAAATATACGGTTTAATTTTACTGCGTAATTATCAGTCATAGAACAAATATTCATAATTACAGTTGTAGAGTTTAATTAGGTCTATCAGATGCTGCAATGATATTTCCAATATCTCTAATAGCTATGGAAAAAACGAGGAAATTGTTTAGGAAAAAATATACGCTTTAATTTTATTGCGTAATTATCGGTCATAGAACAAATATTCATAATTACAGTTGTAGAGTTTAATTAGATCTATCAGATGCTGCAATGATATTTCCAATATCTCTAATAGCTTTCGAGAAAAGGAGGAAATTATTTTGGAAAAAATATACGGTTTAATTTTATTGCGTAATTATCGGTCATAGAACAACTATTCATAATTACCGTTGTAGAGTTTAATTAGGCCCATCAAATGCTGCAATGATATTTCCAATATCTCTAATAGCTTTCGAGAAAAAGATTAAATTGTTTTGGAAAAAATATACGGTTTAATTTTTCTGCGTAATTATCAGTCATAAAACAAATATTCATAATTACAGTTGAAGAGTTTAATTAGGTCTATCAGATGCTGCAATGATATTTCCAATATCTCTAATAGCTATCGAGAAAACGAGGAAATTGTTTGGGAAAAAATATACGCTTTAATTTTATTGCGTAATTATCGGTCATAGAACAAATATTCATAATTACAGTTGTAGAGTTTAATTAGGTCTACCAGATGCTGCAATGATATTTCCAATATCTCTAATAGCTATCGAGAAAACGAGGAAATTGTTTTGGAAAAAATATACGGTTTAATTTTATTGCGTAATTATCGGTCATGGAACAAATATTCATAATTACAGTTGTAGAGTTTAATTAGGTCCATCAGATGCTGCAATGATATTTCCAATATCTCTAATAGCTTTCGAGAAAAGGAGGAAATTATTTTTGAAAAAATATACGGTTTAATTTTATTGCGTAATTATCGGTCATAGAACAAATATTCATAATTACAGATGTAGAGTTTAATTAGGTCTATAATTACAGATGTATAGTTTAATCAGGTCTATCAGATGCTGCAATGATATTTCCAATATCTCTAATAGCTATCGAGAAAACGAGGAAATTGTTTGGGAAAAAATATACGGTTTAATTTTACTGCGTAATTATCAGTCATAGAACAAATATTCATAATTACAGTTGTAGAGTTTAATTAGGTCTATCAGATGCTGCAATGATATTTCCAATATCTCTAATAGCTATGGAAAAAACGAGGAAATTGTTTAGGAAAAAATATACGCTTTAATTTTATTGCGTAATTATCGGTCATAGAACAAATATTCATAATTACAGTTGTAGAGTTTAATTAGATCTATCAGATGCTGCAATGATATTTCCAATATCTCTAATAGCTTTCGAGAAAAGGAGGAAATTATTTTGGAAAAAATATACGGTTTAATTTTATTGCGTAATTATCGGTCATAGAACAACTATTCATAATTACCGTTGTAGAGTTTAATTAGGCCCATCAAATGCTGCAATGATATTTCCAATATCTCTAATAGCTTTCGAGAAAAAGATTAAATTGTTTTGGAAAAAATATACGGTTTAATTTTTCTGCGTAATTATCAGTCATAAAACAAATATTCATAATTACAGTTGAAGAGTTTAATTAGGTCTATCAGATGCTGCAATGATATTTCCAATATCTCTAATAGCTATCGAGAAAACGAGGAAATTGTTTGGGAAAAAATATACGCTTTAATTTTATTGCGTAATTATCGGTCATAGAACAAATATTCATAATTACAGTTGTAGAGTTTAATTAGGTCTACCAGATGCTGCAATGATATTTCCAATATCTCTAATAGCTATCGAGAAAACGAGGAAATTGTTTTGGAAAAAATATACGGTTTAATTTTATTGCGTAATTATCGGTCATGGAACAAATATTCATAATTACAGTTGTAGAGTTTAATTAGGTCCATCAGATGCTGCAATGATATTTCCAATATCTCTAATAGCTTTCGAGAAAAGGAGGAAATTATTTTTGAAAAAATATACGGTTTAATTTTATTGCGTAATTATCGGTCATAGAACAAATATTCATAATTACAGATGTAGAGTTTAATTAGGTCTATAATTACAGATGTATAGTTTAATCAGGTCTATCAGATGCTGCAATGATATTTCCAATATCTCTAATAGCTATCGAGAAAACGAGGAAATTGTTTGGGAAAAAATATACGGTTTAATTTTACTGCGTAATTATCAGTCATAGAACAAATATTCATAATTACAGTTGTAGAGTTTAATTAGGTCTATCAGATGCTGCAATGATATTTCCAATATCTCTAATAGCTATGGAAAAAACGAGGAAATTGTTTAGGAAAAAATATACGCTTTAATTTTATTGCGTAATTATCGGTCATAGAACAAATATTCATAATTACAGTTGTAGAGTTTAATTAGATCTATCAGATGCTGCAATGATATTTCCAATATCTCTAATAGCTTTCGAGAAAAGGAGGAAATTATTTTGGAAAAAATATACGGTTTAATTTTATTGCGTAATTATCGGTCATAGAACAACTATTCATAATTACCGTTGTAGAGTTTAATTAGGCCCATCAAATGCTGCAATGATATTTCCAATATCTCTAATAGCTTTCGAGAAAAAGATTAAATTGTTTTGGAAAAAATATACGGTTTAATTTTTCTGCGTAATTATCAGTCATAAAACAAATATTCATAATTACAGTTGAAGAGTTTAATTAGGTCTATCAGATGCTGCAATGATATTTCCAATATCTCTAATAGCTATCGAGAAAACGAGGAAATTGTTTGGGAAAAAATATACGCTTTAATTTTATTGCGTAATTATCGGTCATAGAACAAATATTCATAATTACAGTTGTAGAGTTTAATTAGGTCTACCAGATGCTGCAATGATATTTCCAATATCTCTAATAGCTATCGAGAAAACGAGGAAATTGTTTTGGAAAAAATATACGGTTTAATTTTATTGCGTAATTATCGGTCATGGAACAAATATTCATAATTACAGTTGTAGAGTTTAATTAGGTCCATCAGATGCTGCAATGATATTTCCAATATCTCTAATAGCTTTCGAGAAAAGGAGGAAATTATTTTTGAAAAAATATACGGTTTAATTTTATTGCGTAATTATCGGTCATAGAACAAATATTCATAATTACAGATGTAGAGTTTAATTAGGTCTATAATTACAGATGTATAGTTTAATCAGGTCTATCAGATGCTGCAATGATATTTCCAATATCTCTAATAGCTATCGAGAAAACGAGGAAATTGTTTGGGAAAAAATATACGGTTTAATTTTACTGCGTAATTATCAGTCATAGAACAAATATTCATAATTACAGTTGTAGAGTTTAATTAGGTCTATCAGATGCTGCAATGATATTTCCAATATCTCTAATAGCTATGGAAAAAACGAGGAAATTGTTTAGGAAAAAATATACGCTTTAATTTTATTGCGTAATTATCGGTCATAGAACAAATATTCATAATTACAGTTGTAGAGTTTAATTAGATCTATCAGATGCTGCAATGATATTTCCAATATCTCTAATAGCTTTCGAGAAAAGGAGGAAATTATTTTGGAAAAAATATACGGTTTAATTTTATTGCGTAATTATCGGTCATAGAACAACTATTCATAATTACCGTTGTAGAGTTTAATTAGGCCCATCAAATGCTGCAATGATATTTCCAATATCTCTAATAGCTTTCGAGAAAAAGATTAAATTGTTTTGGAAAAAATATACGGTTTAATTTTTCTGCGTAATTATCAGTCATAAAACAAATATTCATAATTACAGTTGAAGAGTTTAATTAGGTCTATCAGATGCTGCAATGATATTTCCAATATCTCTAATAGCTATCGAGAAAACGAGGAAATTGTTTGGGAAAAAATATACGCTTTAATTTTATTGCGTAATTATCGGTCATAGAACAAATATTCATAATTACAGTTGTAGAGTTTAATTAGGTCTACCAGATGCTGCAATGATATTTCCAATATCTCTAATAGCTATCGAGAAAACGAGGAAATTGTTTTGGAAAAAATATACGGTTTAATTTTATTGCGTAATTATCGGTCATGGAACAAATATTCATAATTACAGTTGTAGAGTTTAATTAGGTCCATCAGATGCTGCAATGATATTTCCAATATCTCTAATAGCTTTCGAGAAAAGGAGGAAATTATTTTTGAAAAAATATACGGTTTAATTTTATTGCGTAATTATCGGTCATAGAACAAATATTCATAATTACAGATGTAGAGTTTAATTAGGTCTATAATTACAGATGTATAGTTTAATCAGGTCTATCAGATGCTGCAATGATATTTCCAATATCTCTAATAGCTATCGAGAAAACGAGGAAATTGTTTGGGAAAAAATATACGGTTTAATTTTACTGCGTAATTATCAGTCATAGAACAAATATTCATAATTACAGTTGTAGAGTTTAATTAGGTCTATCAGATGCTGCAATGATATTTCCAATATCTCTAATAGCTATGGAAAAAACGAGGAAATTGTTTAGGAAAAAATATACGCTTTAATTTTATTGCGTAATTATCGGTCATAGAACAAATATTCATAATTACAGTTGTAGAGTTTAATTAGATCTATCAGATGCTGCAATGATATTTCCAATATCTCTAATAGCTTTCGAGAAAAGGAGGAAATTATTTTGGAAAAAATATACGGTTTAATTTTATTGCGTAATTATCGGTCATAGAACAACTATTCATAATTACCGTTGTAGAGTTTAATTAGGCCCATCAAATGCTGCAATGATATTTCCAATATCTCTAATAGCTTTCGAGAAAAAGATTAAATTGTTTTGGAAAAAATATACGGTTTAATTTTTCTGCGTAATTATCAGTCATAAAACAAATATTCATAATTACAGTTGAAGAGTTTAATTAGGTCTATCAGATGCTGCAATGATATTTCCAATATCTCTAATAGCTATCGAGAAAACGAGGAAATTGTTTGGGAAAAAATATACGCTTTAATTTTATTGCGTAATTATCGGTCATAGAACAAATATTCATAATTACAGTTGTAGAGTTTAATTAGGTCTACCAGATGCTGCAATGATATTTCCAATATCTCTAATAGCTATCGAGAAAACGAGGAAATTGTTTTGGAAAAAATATACGGTTTAATTTTATTGCGTAATTATCGGTCATGGAACAAATATTCATAATTACAGTTGTAGAGTTTAATTAGGTCCATCAGATGCTGCAATGATATTTCCAATATCTCTAATAGCTTTCGAGAAAAGGAGGAAATTATTTTTGAAAAAATATACGGTTTAATTTTATTGCGTAATTATCGGTCATAGAACAAATATTCATAATTACAGATGTAGAGTTTAATTAGGTCTATAATTACAGATGTATAGTTTAATCAGGTCTATCAGATGCTGCAATGATATTTCCAATATCTCTAATAGCTATCGAGAAAACGAGGAAATTGTTTGGGAAAAAATATACGGTTTAATTTTACTGCGTAATTATCAGTCATAGAACAAATATTCATAATTACAGTTGTAGAGTTTAATTAGGTCTATCAGATGCTGCAATGATATTTCCAATATCTCTAATAGCTATGGAAAAAACGAGGAAATTGTTTAGGAAAAAATATACGCTTTAATTTTATTGCGTAATTATCGGTCATAGAACAAATATTCATAATTACAGTTGTAGAGTTTAATTAGATCTATCAGATGCTGCAATGATATTTCCAATATCTCTAATAGCTTTCGAGAAAAGGAGGAAATTATTTTGGAAAAAATATACGGTTTAATTTTATTGCGTAATTATCGGTCATAGAACAACTATTCATAATTACCGTTGTAGAGTTTAATTAGGCCCATCAAATGCTGCAATGATATTTCCAATATCTCTAATAGCTTTCGAGAAAAAGATTAAATTGTTTTGGAAAAAATATACGGTTTAATTTTTCTGCGTAATTATCAGTCATAAAACAAATATTCATAATTACAGTTGAAGAGTTTAATTAGGTCTATCAGATGCTGCAATGATATTTCCAATATCTCTAATAGCTATCGAGAAAACGAGGAAATTGTTTGGGAAAAAATATACGCTTTAATTTTATTGCGTAATTATCGGTCATAGAACAAATATTCATAATTACAGTTGTAGAGTTTAATTAGGTCTACCAGATGCTGCAATGATATTTCCAATATCTCTAATAGCTATCGAGAAAACGAGGAAATTGTTTTGGAAAAAATATACGGTTTAATTTTATTGCGTAATTATCGGTCAT
>JAXIVD010002396.1:33415-45915 GCA_036785275.1 Cancer borealis | reverse complement strand
ATTGGATCAGATTAATTGCCTTTACCTTCCAACAAGCGATATTTAAGTGATGTGCCTATGAGTTGTCTGGACGGTGAAGCACGGCAGCACATCACCTTATACAAAACATGGGACTTATAAAGGAACGGAGAGAAGAAAAGTGTATGTGTAAGTGGTGCCGAAGGCCGTACATGAGTGCCAAGGGAAGTCGTCACAATATCCGGCTGGAGGTAGCGAACTTTCTCTGTGCCTGAGGGAGGGCTGGCGCCGGGCACGCAAGGCACCGCTCCGTCACGCGAGAGGCTGCAGCCACTGCTGGACGTTGCCTTGCAATAAACATTTAGTGTGGCTGATTGATACAATAGACATCATGTAATGTCACATGACGCGATGAATACTGCTGCAGAGTCATGCTCACGCTGTTCACTATCTCGTGACTAGCAGGAGTTTTACTATGAGGTTCTGCTAAGACAATTCTTTTTTGTTATCTATTCTCATTTACAGAAACCTTTTCCGTTAACGTAAAACAAATGCGATGAGATGGAAGGAAATGATGAACATTCTGAAATACAATATCACGTGATTGCAACACAGCCAGCTGGGGAAAGTTATACTCTTAAGCTGTTGATTGATGGCAGAGGTAAGGTGAATTATTATAAGTAACGGAAAGCCAGACCCAGAAATATCAGCAGAAGTTAATTCATCCAACAGGCAGCATGCAACCGTTAGAATATCATAAGTAAGATGCAGGTATATTTATACTTAAATGATGAATAATTATGTCAAAAAACATGAAAGAAAAGGAAGAAAACCACTCTTAAAACACAAAGTTCTCACGCCAAAAGAAACTCATCAGTCTCATTTTTACCTCCGCCAACGAAGCTGAGCGAGAGGTTGTTTTCACTTTGTCTGTTTGCTTGTTTGTTGACAATTTCCTGACATCATGCATCGCAGCCTCATGAAACTGCATCAAAATGACACCCAACCCCAAATCTTGAATCGATTACATTTTAAAAGGTCAAGGACGAAGGTAATGGTCAGGAAAAAATATAAGTCGCTATTAGTATTCTTATTGGACGCCAAACTCCCGTGGATTTTCAAAAATTCATAACTTTATCAAAATGCATCACAACTTTACCAACATGACTCCAAAGTATCCACTCCAGTAATTCCTTAAAGGTTAATGTAAAAGGTCAACGTCAGTAAAAATTCACGAATAATATCAGCAGCGGCAGTAGAGATACTTGCCTCCCTTGTACTGAGTGCCCCTCTAGTTTTTGCATGTATAGAAGAATCGTAAAAAAAGGGAAGCATCATTCATAATCTCTCACAAAGAAATATCATGTACAGGAGTTTCATATGGAAAGACCAATTTAGTTTCAGAGCTCCATACACACAGAGCCTCGTCACCAGGAACAAGACAATTCAGAAAACAAAATAAGCATTATGAAGAATCTCCAATGAATGACTATGTATGGGACACTAGACACTAGCTCTGGAGATTATCATAAATATTTAGGTTGGACTAAGCAAAAACTGGACTGGCGGAGATGCAGCTGTAACGCATTGGAGATAAGAGGAAAGTTCTCTCACGTAACGACATTCAGTGATGGAAAAACTGTGCCAGTCAGCGCGATCATCATGGGAGTCACGCGACCCGCTGTGTATGTGTGTGTGTGTGTGTGTGTGTGTGTGTGTGTGTGTGTGTGTGTGTGTGTGTGTGTGTGTGTGTGTATGTGTGTGTAGACCTGCGGGTTGCGTGTCTACTCATGTCACGTATTTTGTATAGTCTCCTCGCTATTTTCTTTTTTCAATGGTCAACCGGAAATTAGGAGTCTACTGCTGCCTGCATTTCCGGGTCAAACCTCTTGTACACTCATCTTTCTTTTTTGGTGTTGTTTTTCATGTATCTAAGAGTCCTGGGCCTATATTCGATCACATATATTCTCTCTCTCTCTCTCTCTCTCTCTCTCTCTCTCTCTCTCTCTCTCTCTCTCTCTCTCTCTCTCTCTCTCTCTCTCTCTCTCTCTCTCTCTCTCTCTCTCTCTCTCTCTCTCTCTCTCTCTCTCTCTCGCTGGTCGCGTCTCGTTCACTGGCATGTTTATCGGTTCGCCATCATGGAGTAATTAGTTTACGACGTCACGAGGTGTTATATATCATGAACACTGAAACTCTCTACGGACGCCTCATGATCATTTTATAATATATTATTCTATTCAGCACAATTTATTTTTTCTTATTGGCAGGAGGTGCTGGTGGAAGTGTATAGAATTAACCTGATTTTGCAGTGAAGTCCGGTTATCAGACATAAGTTCTTGTTCACTCGTAAATTTCATGTTATCGCTTATATGTACATTTTCATCGACCTGAAACCTCGCTTTAGTAATACCAGGCAACTAATGATTTATATATGAAGATAAACAAGCTAGTGGTAGGTAGGGTGGGACGTGGCTGAAGCTCGTCATTCTGCATCGTATGTACATGTAGTACTCGGTAAATGCAAATTTCAGCTACCTTATCCCAAAACTCTTGGGAGAAATGTCTCTGCCTATGTCTGTCTCTGTCTCTTCCTGCCTTACTATCCATATTATGAAACCCGAAAGCAATTTCATCTGCGGCAAGAGTATCAGCCCTTTACATTTAAGACACAAGCAGTGAAATCCCCCCACCCCCCTTCTCCCACACACACATATCTACTAAATCTATTTTCATTTAATAACCGCAATGACATAGTTAAATAGATTTCCTTCCCATGTGAATCCACTGATTTATAAAGTATTCCCTTATACAAGCTAACACAATATAAGATAACACATTGCAAAGAAGTACGTTCATAACCGACGATCGCAACTGCGCCAAAGGAAGGAAAGCAAAGTAAGAGAGGAAAAATAGAGAAAACAGAGACATAACTCAAGGTAACTGACTATTCAAGAGTCACGGAAGTACATGTGCTTTAACATCCTTCCTTCCGTGTGCTGCATTGGCTCACCTCCGTGGAACTCAAGCTACTACGTGTCTTGAGCGGCCACCACCACCACCACAACAACATCTGAACAATAACGAACACATACACTCAGCCACCACGAGCTAGGTGTTTACAAAATTTTCTCACGTATCGTTGCAGTTCGTAATGTTCATTTTGAGGGACTGGATTAAGGATGGACGAGAGGAGGGAGAGGGGAAGGGTGAATAAAGGTATTCTTTAACTGTGCCAGAGACTCTGAAGACTTAGACCTCATCCTGACCGCCACATCCTCGTCATACGTAGTGTTGCATGGATCATCGTATAGAGCAATATGTCTCATGTAAATACACTAAAGCAAATGCATTGTGTATATTTAAATTGGTAGCTCATAAGGCCCAGTATGTTGCAAGATTTATCAGCTGTCAGTGGGTGTTTATGTGTGCTGCTGACCTGTTTGTCCCGTCCAGCGCGTTAGTATGGATGTGGGTGTGTGTTTGTGTATGTGCGTGCGAGTGCGTGTATGCTGTGTGCCCTGCATGGTCTGCTGTGTGTTGTATGTGTCCGTCCAGGCACCCATATGTTTCTTGGAGATGTTTTGTGAATGCGAATGATTAAGTTATTGACTTGCTGCTGAACATTCAGACGGCTTATGTGTGGCGTGTGCTGCCTTTCTCTTTCTGACAGAAGTAACGTAAACATTTACCAAGATGGTCTGAATGTTCACCAGCCTTATTCTTCTTCAATTCTATCCCTTTCTCCTTTTTGAAATATCCTTAAAATATCTAATTAACATTAATTTAATAAAATGCTTCAATAAGCTTGAGAATAAGTAGAGCTTAAAATAGAATGTAAATATCCAAAGTTCTCTAAATGAAAGTAAAACATCAGAGACTATAATAGCACAGTAATGACGAATACTTGGACAGTAAAATTACGGACTCAAAAACAAAACAAAAAAACTTTAAACCACTCGATCCCCAACCCCCGCTGCCGCCCTGCCCGGGATGGGGAGGGGTGGGCGGGGAACGCTGCCACCAGGATTCCCATTGGGTACCCTCGCTGCCACGGGACCAATGGGGAGCCTGGCAGCTGCATTTCCAAAGCCCATTCCTGTTATCCACCCCGCGGACACATCACAACCCGAAGCACTGACTTGCTTCCACCTTCAGGTCAAGAGAAAAAAAGAAAGGCGCTTAGTACAGCCTGAAGACACTAACTTCTCGGCACATCTGACGGAGGCGCAGCGGGCCATCACGCTGGGCAAGGTGGAGACCGCCCTCTCCTGCGCCCAGAAGGTCTGTCATGAGAATGTCACGATTCCCTTTTACAGACAAGAGTTACTGGAACAGTTTTCTTGATAATGACACAATTTGCGACTAGTGCGTCTCCGTCTCCATTGTTCACTACTATTCAAGTTTTTCTATAAGGCGGTGGACAGTGGCGGTGACCCAGCTTCATTGGTGGTACGGGGCCGTTGCCACCTGCTGCTGGGCCACTTGCAAGAGGCTCTCGAGGATGCCCGGGCAGCACTCGTGCAAGATCCTTCATTGGTAAAAGGTGAGTATCTCCACCTTCCCTGCTTTCAACCCTTATATAATTTGTATATTTCATGATTCATAGTACAACATATAATTCCCACAAAAAGTATGCAGAGGAAAATACTAAGTTAATCACACGTTTTAGGAACCCTTCGTGTTTAAGATATTTAAGGAGTATAAACTATATATTTATTTGGAAAACGTTGAATTTAAGGTGATGATGGATGGTGAGGATTAAGCTGATATCAACAAAATCTTATGAGTTATAACAGAGGGAGAACTTTAAGTAGGAGGATAAATGTGTTTAATGAATAGACAGCTGATGAAAGGAACTGGAGTGGAGTAGTGGACTAATGGAATAACCTACTTAATCTTAGCACTGCAGTAAAGATTAGACGAACGTAGGAGGGGAAGGGGCTGCCACGTATGGACCAACAACGTTACGATGGCAAATATCTTTCTCATTGTCTTATAAACGCCATGTTAAGGAATATCAATCACAGTCGTTTCAATAACCTTTAGTGTCGATTTGTTGCTGTATGTTAGTATTACTTTCCCTAATTCTGTAGGCGTAAGAGCACGGTATATATTTGTTGAGATGCATATGGTTGGATTGTGTAAAAGAGTGTTCATCCCGTGGCAGCCGTGTTGGTGCAGGCGGAGGCTCTGTACGGTATGGGCGAATTCGAGCGATCTCTGGTGCTATTTCACCGAGGAGCACGCAAGCGGCCTGACCTGACTGCCTTCACACGCGGCATCCATAAGGCAAGAGAAGCTGTGGTAAATGCCATCGGAGGTGAGTGATCCTAAGTTCTCAGATGATGAAGACTTTCCTCTCTCAAAAAGTTATGCTCAAATAATAAATACCATTTATTTGCTGTAGAATTAATACCATAAGCAAAACGTTAAGTAAATAATGAACTGTAAAAGTTAATACTTGTTAAAGAATTTTAGCTTAAATACTCAAAGTGATAAATATTATCGAATAAAATCGTTGTTAGAGTGCCAGCTTACTTTGCAGATCCAGTGTCCAAACATCTATCACCATTAACCAATTGAATATAATGTATATATATAAATAAATAAGGAAATCACCTTGCCAGAACATAAACAAATCACTGCCATCCCTGTATATACTAAAGTGTAACTAAGCCAATCCTCGCCTGCCGTCTCTTGCAGCCATTGGTGGGCCTCGCGGCGGGGCCGACAATAAAGGTTGACCTCAACTCACACGTGTTTTGCTGTTGATGTCAAGGCCTGTATGAGGCCCCCACACCATCACCCTCCCGCTGCCATCCACCACCCACTCCTGCGACACACACATACTAATAATCAATAGAGGAATATACATGAGTCAAATGAACATGATTAATGAATGGATAAAGTTATTGTAAATTACTCCATAGCTTGTGGTCGCCTGGTCTCAAGGGGTGGTGGATCAGCTGGCGGTGTGGGGGTCTAGGCTACAGTAGTGAGGGCAGTTACTGAGGACCTCAGAGCTGCCCTGGAGAGCGCCAGAGGACCCGCGACTTTGCCCTACTTCGTTTTGGTGTAGAGTTGCAGTATTTCTGTATTGTTAAGAATCGTAACTTGTTGTAAATCTTCCCTGTAGCTCGTTGGAAGGCGGACCAGTACGCCCCCAAACCTTCTGGTCTGTCCTGTAGCCACCGCTCAATGCCAAAGTTGGGCTTCTCGGCTCATTGTATTTTCACGTAGTTATTACAATTTCTCGCCGTAGAATTTTATTTCTTCTGATGACTTGTATTTTTCTGTGCACATGTGAACATGATGACTGTTTTGCACAAGTGTCACATGTGGATTTTTCTGGCAAACAAATATCATGTGTGCTTGCATGTTCATTGCATATCAGAGGCATACATAAGTACTGTTACTGCACGTCAAAGATTTATGTATTCTTGTCTGTATCCATAATGACATTGTTCGTAAGTTATGTGATGGCATCATGCACACATGTTCTTATTTGGGGCCTTGATGTACATCTAGTATGGTCTGTCAGTACCAGCATTAACTAATCTTATCTTAAGGCACACATGCTTCGGTGGGGTGGCAGCCAGCACACCCTTGTCTGTGTTCCCTTCCTGTTAGGCCAGATAAATGGTGCGCCGTAAACAGTCCATTAAAATTTTTTTTTTTTTTTTTTTATACAATTCAGTGTTACATTCAATCATTATCATTGACCTGTAAGAAGTGACCCCCAAGTTGAGCTCGATTTGCAGTAAAATAGTTTCCTGCAATGCTGAAAACTCGCTCAGACGGAGCTACTACTTTATTTTTCCACAATTACGATTAAATTACAATTATTTTATAATGTAATTATTTACAATTACAATTAATTCCTTAAGCTCTGTATTAAATTACAATTACAATTACATTAATTATATTAATTATATGTCAATTAAATAACAATTACAATTACTCCAACTCTGGTTTCCAGAAAGTTCTCTATACTTAGGCGACAATTGTTATACAATGAAACTGGTTATTCATACAATCAGCTTTCAATCCTAACACTGATTTTTAGCAACATATACACAAACACAATACGACATAGCCATACACAAACGATTAAATTTAATGAATAGCAATTCAGAAAATTAATAGGAATTATTTCACGGAAAATTAAAATACGATTTCAGTACATTTAGTTTCTATCAAATTGTAATTGGCAAGGGAATAAGTCTGTTTACTGGTATCATATATTAATTATGTGATTGCAAAAGTATTACAAGAGCTTTTATGCTTAAATACACACAAAAAAATTATAAGAAAATAAAGTCAGAAAAACAAACACTGTTACAATAAAAAAACAATCAATATACGGTGACAATCATGTGATATTCACATACGCTCAAAATATTGTAAAAAAAGCAAGACATCAGTAAGATTCCATGGTAAAAAAGGTGCAACCCCTGCCTGGCCACCAGTACCTGCTTCTCACCATACTCCCATTCCTCCTCTTCCTTACCCCCGACAGCCATTCCGCATTCTCCCCTATTTTTCGGCAGCTCCGCCTTACTATCCTTTCCCACAGGTGATAAGTTTCCCGAGCCGGATGAGGTGCAGACGGCGACGACTTTGAGTGACAGCACCCCAGCGTCAGGTCAGTCCCAGGCCACGAGTGTGACGGCCACCTCCACCCCCCATGGACCCAAGACCTCCAAGTCGGCTTCTAAGGTAAGGGGAGAGACTTCAGCGTGAAGGACAAGGGGTACATGAGGTAACGTAAAGCCGCTTTTTTCACAACCTATTTGTGGTGCGTCAATCTCAAAATAGTGGCATAAAAATTTACTACGCGTTGTACGTTGTACGTACAACAAGGAAATTAAATGCATTGTTACGAGTATGTGAGATACGTCATTATATCATCAATAGCTATTAAATAGGATGGAGTCACAGTGCGTATTTATCTTATTAAGTCAATAGCATTACCTAGGCTCACACTTCCTGCTACAATGTTCCATCTGTTTTTTTTTTTTTGCCCGTGTTTTGCATGTACTAGAATGTTTCTACAAACTCGACAACATAACATATTTTCCTTTTTTTATCACGAGGCTCCACTGGACAAGATTTGATCAACATTTTCATACAATTTATTTGTATTGTAATAAGATTTAGTTAGTATCACAATGTTGTCTACAAGGTATCAAGTTAAAGAATTGGTGGGAGTGCCACCAGTCGCCGAGTTAGAGGATTGTGCTGCATTTAGATGGTTCTCAGTTTGATTCCTGATCCAACGTAATGAATAGTTTAAAAACTCTTACGCTCCTGCTTGTCCAACTAATTACGGGTGTTACATGAATCATGAATGTTTACTTAGCTTTTAAAAGTAAATTTAGGGTTATAATTTGCCTTACTCTCTTTTTTCATACTTTATATTCACTTAATCCATTTCAAGAAAAAGTTAGAGTATAACTGATTTTCCCTATCGATCATTCGAATTTTTTTTTACAGTGGAAATCTAGTTCACATTTTTGTTCTTTTCATTGTCTTAGGTGTTGAGCCACTAGTTGACCTCCAGCTGTGTTCCCTTCCTTCCCTGCGCCTGAAAACGTTATCCTAAGATTATATATATGATTCTTAGACTATCATCTTTCTAATTTGAAGAAATTTGTGCTTTATTTAACAAACCAGCGATGTTTTGTATTCCCTTTCAGCCACGCGTTGCCAGACTATGGAGCAAACAGTGGCTATTTCACATATACACACGGGCTTGAGAGTTCCTAGAAGACAGAGAACTGATGTTGAATTAACTAAACTGATTGGCTTGTTGTGTTTTCAGAGGCTTCTCGGTGGACTGAGCCGCGACAAGGAGTTTTTAGCGTCTCTCGTGAATCATCGGGGTCTGCAGAAGGAGCTAACGACGGTGAACGCCGGCGTGGGGTCAGGTTCCCAAGTGGCCTCCGTGGCTCGCGAGGCGCTCACATCCTTGCAGGTGTGTTGATCAGGCCAAATTTCCTCAGTCTAGACAATAAATGTTTTTTTTTCTATGTTTACCTACTTCAATGTACGAATATCATATTTTGTTGCACCTTAACTTATCTGTGTACCTGATTATTGGAAACAGTCGAAAGTACAAATGGCGTTCACGTATTGGCTAAACGTAACGTTATTTTTCTCAGGATGAATCTAATTCTATAGAGCAAAATCCATTTTATAGTGCCTTCATCCACAGCTTTTTTTTTGCATATAACCAAAAGCGACAGATTGGCATTAAGTAAAAGAAAACCTGTAGGCAATACTCTCTCGCTCTCTTCTACTGCAATATGGGTAACTAAAGCAACATTCGCGGAGGTATACATCTGTAGATATTTAGGTTTGATCATGGGATGTGAGTTCAACCATGCTACAGTGACTATCGTAATTTATCATGAGGACGTTCATCACCTCAATAATAAGGCTATTAGAACGTAAGAAAATAAGATGGCTGCAAGAGGCCAATTGACCTACACACGGCAGCTACTTTCTATTACTCTGCTTCTCCACTTTCTTCTCTTCCTCATGCTACTACTACTATTACAGCTACTACCACTGCCACCACAATCACCACCATCACTAAAACCATACTACTACTGCTACTACTGCTACTACTACTACTACTACTACTACTACTACTACTGCTACTACTATTGCTACTACTACTGTTACTTCTATTATTACTACTACTACTACTACTACTACTACTACTACTACTACTGCTACTGCTACTACTACTACTACTACTACTGCTACTACTATTGCTACTACTATTGCTATTACTACTGTTACTTCTATTACTACTACTACTACTACTACTACTACTACTACTAGTAGTAGTAGTAGTAGTAGTATTTACTCTTTTTCTCTCCATTATCTCTTCTCACCTCTCGTGATGTCCTTAGACATTCCTCAGCTTAAAAGCTTCTGACTAAGTAGAAAATGGTCCACCTGAATGATGTTCCTCTTAAATAGCCTCAAGATGACCCACAATCGCCCAGGCTTCTAAATCCCTCTAACCATCCTCAACCTATGTTCCTCCACCTCGCTCCTGATGCTACTTACTCGCACTCCATTTATTTCGGTTGGAAAGACGATTTTCTTCACAATTTTGAACTTTAATTTTAAAGAAACTGTTGGTAGTGACGGAAATTACTTGCAAGAGTGGCAGCAGCTGTTTATATAATTAGAAAACTAAGAGCGTCGCTCCTTCGTGCGTTCACCTAAACGAGGTAATGCAGGAAGGGGAAAATTGGATTCTTACTAACGGCTTCACTCGTACCTTGTCCATCTGCCTGAGACTGCTGGCACAGACATCAGCTGGAGGGAGTAAAGAGGCTTTTACACTATTAGCTGAGAATTCCTACTACTATTCATTCTTCTTCGGTATATAAACTACCGCTCTCCATAGTGCTTAAACACCCATATGGTCTCAGGGATATTTATTTTGCCTTTATTTCTTTCCTGTCGCTTCCCTCAGTTGACGTTTTGTATTGTGTTCGTCCTCGTCCCGTCCACTGGGTCATTATAGTCATCACGATATGTGTATCTTCGTCCCTTGCTATTGTACCGACACACATAACTCTTAACAACCTTACCTTCTTGACTTCAAACATATGTCAGTTTTGTCCCCTGTCCTCCTTTTCCTCTTCATCCTGTTCCCCCTCCTCCGTCAAAGGCTTCACCCATTTTTCTCTGATCATGTTTCTCTTGTATCTTTCCAGCTGTCCTTTTCTATTATTTCATATACTCGTCTCCTTTGTCTTTTCTCATTGCTCTCTTTCGTTTACATCGATTACTCTCTCTGGACTGAAACTCGTGCTTCACATATCCACTTTCCCTCACACTGGTTCGTATCTTTCACGGCTTTTAAGAGATGAAAATGTTGACCATGTTAAAGCTTATATTGTCTAACGATTGACTATGTTAACAATGAAATGATTCGTGTAGGAGTGAGTTTTTCCCACTAGCATCACCACCACCATCTCCACTTCCAATACCACTAACATCCTTAACACTTTCACCACTGACAGCACGAACCCCACTGCCATGATGTCCAGCAGAATAAACAACACAACACAAAAAAAGCAATAATCATTACGACACAAACCAAACTAATATTCACTCCACAACAACAACAACAACAACCACAACCATGAATAAAATAAAAATTATCATCATCATCAAAACCCACGGACATCTCACCACTACCACCACCACCACCAACATTTCAGCAAACTCGAAGCTCTCACCGTCACAAACACGAGTCATTTATGCCACCAAATCTACTCTTTCTCCCAACATTAACCTCGCCACTTTCAGCCAAGGTCCCTTATCACCAGCGAGAGGTATGGCATCCTATCACATGAGGCCGTCGTTCCCATCAGAGACACGCGCTACTCTTTCATTAATCACAGCTCATTATGATGAATTGCTAATTAACTTCGAGATGGAGGAGGTAGGACAAGGGAAGATAGAAAGACAGAAAGGTGGAGTGAGAGAGTGAGAGTGAAGGAGGGAAGGGGACAGGAAGGATAGTGGTACTATACAGAGTGAGGAAGGAGAGAGAGAGAGAGAGAGAGAGAGAGAGAGAGAGAGAGAGAGAGAGAGAGAGAGAGAGAGAGAGAGAGAGAGAGAGAGAGAAGAGAGAGAGAAAGAGAGAGAGAAGAGAGAGAGAGAGAGAGAGAGAGAGAGAGAGAGAGAGAGAAGAGAAAGAGAGAGAGAGAGAGAGAGAGAGAGAGAGAGAGAGAGAGAGAGAGAGAGAGAGAGAGAGATCGGATTTAGGCAATTTCTTGACTTATGAAAAAGAATGAGTAGAGCTAAAAATTGCAATAACTTTTAACATCAGCAAACATGAATTATACTTCTCATGTTTTCACTTATATCTCTCTGTTTATGGTAATGTCTATTTCTGGCTACATCCATGTATTTCTTATGGTCTCTGCTGTATCACTGTATTGGTGTTTTGAAGATTGACAAAGGGACAACAGAGGGTCACACTCAAATATTCAACTTATATAATAATACACCATGCATTTAGTTATTTGCATTTCTGACGGTTTTCTATACTTATTTTTCATCATATATTCTTAATGATGAAGGCATTATTGAAAAAAAACATGTAACATTATCATCGCAATAAACACATTTGGTTAAACAATATCCTCACTGAGATGTTGCTGCCAGACAGCCTTTCATGAACGCATATGTAGCCTCATACTTACTTATGACCTGGGTATCTGAAAACTCATTATTCTCTCTTAACACTGTCGATGAGTTCATTCTGTAAAGTATAAAGATAACACAGCTCGTTTCTCTTTTTAATCAGTAAAGACTTGCTATTGATGCATGACCGTCCTCTGCCACTATCTCCACTAAGCACGTCACTCAGACTTTAATCAGCCAAAATCTCCTCTCCATCCTCCCTCTCCTACTATTCCTCCTTCAATCTCATCAAAGTTTCTTACCCTTCCTTATTCTCCTTGTTCTTTCTTCTCACTCACTCTCCTCGTACACGCCTCCAC
>JAXIVD010002396.1:12500-33215 GCA_036785275.1 Cancer borealis | reverse complement strand
ATTAATTATGTGATTGCAAAAGTATTACAAGAGCTTTTATGCTTAAATACACACAAAAAAATTATAAGAAAATAAAGTCAGAAAAACAAACACTGATACAATAAAAAAACAATCAATATACGGTGTGACAATCATGTATATTCACAAACAGCTCACAAATAATGCTAAAAAAAGCAAGAAACAGTAAGTTCCATTGGTAAAAAAGGTGCACACCCTGCCTGAGCACCAGTACCTTGCTTCTCACCAAACACCCCATTCCTCCTCTTCCTTACCCCCGACAGCCATTCCGCATTTCTCCCCTATTTTTCGGCAGCTCCGCCATACTTATCCTTTCCCACAGGTGATAAGTTTCCCGAGCCGGATGAGTTGCAGACGGCTCAGACGACTTTGACTTGTCCAGCACCCCAGCGTCAGTCAGTCCCCAGGCCCACGTTGTGACCGGCCACCTCCTACCCCCCCCATGGACCCAAGACCTCCAAGTCGGCTTCTAAGGTAAGGGGAGAGACTTCACGTGTGAAGGACAAGGGGTTACATGAGGTAACGTAAAGCCGCTTTTTTCACAACCTATTTGTGGTGCGTCAATCTCAAAATATGTGGCATAAAAATTTTACTACGCGTTGTACGTTGTACGTACACAAGAAATTAAATGCATTGTTACGAGTATGTGAGATACGTCATAATATCCATCAAATAGCTATTAAATAGGAAGGATATGCGGACGAGTGCTATTATCTATTAAGTCAATAGCAATTACCTAGGTCTCACACTTCCTGCTACAATTGTTCCATTCTGATTTTTTTTTTTAGCCCGTGTTTGCATGTACTAGGAATGTTCTACAATACAACTCGACAACATAACATATTTCCCTTTTTTATATCACGATGGCTCCACTGGACAAGATTTGATCAACATTTTCATTACAATTTATTTGTATTGTAATAAGATTCAAGTTAGTATCACAAAGTTGCGTCTACAAGTATCAAGTAAAGATTGGTGGAGTGCCACCAGGTCGCTCGACGTTAGAGGATTGTCTGCAATTAGATGGTTCCTCAGTTTGAATCTTATCAACGTAATGAATAAGTTTAAAAACTCTTACTCTCTGCTTTCACTATACGGGTGTTACCTGAATCAAATGAATGATATACCTTAGCATTAAAAAGTAAATTTAGGGTCTATAATTAGAGCCTTACTCTCTTTTTTCATACTTTATATTCATCTTAATCCATTTCAAGAAAAAGTTAAGAGCTATACTGATTTTCCCTATCATCATAAATAATTTTTTTACAGTGGAAATCTAGTACATTTTTTGTTCTTTTCATAGTCTAGGTGTTGAGCACTAGTTGACCTCCAGCTGTGTTCCCTTCCTTCCCTGTCGCCTGAAAACGTATCCTAAATATATATATGATTCTTGACTATCATACTATCTAATTTGAGCAGATATTTGTGCTTTATCTTTAACAAACCAGCGATGTTTTGTTTTCCCTTTCTAGCACTCGCGTTGCAACTATGAGCAAACAGTGTCTATTTCAATATACATCACGGGCTTGAGAGTTCCTAGAAGACACAGAGAAGCTGATGTTGATATTAACTAAACTGATTGGCTTGTGTGTTCTTCAGAGGCTTCTCGTGGACTGAGCCTGCGACAAAGAGTTTTTATGCGTCTCTCGTGAATCATCGGGGTCTGCAGAAGGAGCTAACGACGGTGCAACTACCGGCCCGTCCGGGTCAGAGTTCCATAGTGGCCTCCGTGGCTCGCGAGGCGCTCACATCCTTGCAGGTGTGTTGATCAGGCCACAATTTACCTCTCGATCTAGACAATAAATGTTTTTTTTTCTCTATGTTTACATACTTCAATGTACGAATATCATTATTTTGTTGCACCTTAACTTATCTGTTGTACATGATAATTGGAAAACAGGTCGAAAGTACAAATGGCGTTCACGTATGGCTAAACGTAACGTTAATTTTCGCAGATGAATCTAAATTCTATAGAGCAAAATCCATTTTATAGTGCCTTCATCCACAGCTTTTTTTTTTAGCATATAACACCCAAAAGCGGGCCAGGATTGGCATTAAGTAAAAGAAAACCAGTAGGCAATACGCTCTCTCGCTCTCTTCTACTGCAATATGGGTAACTAAAGCAACATTCGCGGAGGTATAATTCTGTAGATATTTTAGGTTTGATCTGATAGAGGATGTGAGTTCAACCATGCTACAGTGACTATCGTAATTTATCATGAGGACGTTCATCACCTCACATAATAAGGCTATTAGAACGTAAGAAAATAAGATGGCTGCACATGAGGCCAAAATTGACCTACACACCGGCAGCTACTTTCTATTACTCTGCTTCTCACTTTCTTCTCTCCTCATGCTACTACTACTACTTACAGCTAACTACCACTGCCACCACAATCACCACCATCACTAAAACCATACTACTACTGCTACTACTGCTACTACTACTAGTACTACTACTACTACATACTACTGCTAACTACTATTGCTACTACTACTGTTACTTCTATTATTACTATACTACTACTACTACTACTACTACTACTTATACTACTACTGCTACTGCTACTACTACTACTACTACTACTGCTACTACTATTGCTACTACTATTGCTATTACTACTGTTACTTCTATTACTACTACTACTACTACTACTACTACTAACTAGTAGTAGTAGTAGTAGTAGTAGTATTTACCTCTTTTTTCTCTCCATTATCTCTTCTCACCTCTCGTGATGTCCCTTTAGACATTCCATCAGCTTAAAAGCTTCTGACTAAGTAGAAAATGGTCCCACCTGAATGATGTTCCTCTTAAATAGCCTCAAGATGACCCACAATCGGCCCAGGCTTCTAAATCCCTCTAACCATCCTCAACCTATGTTCCTCCACCTCGCTCCTGATGCTACTTACCTCGCACTCCATTTATTTCGGTTGGAAAGACGATTTTCTTCACAATTTTTGAACTTTAATTTTAAAGAAACTGTTGGTTAGTGACGGAAATTACTTGCAAGAGTGTGGCAAGCAGCCTGGTTTATATAATTAGAAAACTACAGAGCGTCGCTCTTCGTGCGTTCACCCTAAACGAGGTAATGCAAGAGAAGGGGAAAATTGGATTCTTACTAACGGCCTTCACTCGTACCTTGTCCATCTGCCTGAGACTGCTGGCACAGACACTCAGCTGGAGGGAGTTAAAGAGGCTTTTACACTATTAGCTGAGAATTCCTACTACTATTCATTCTTCTTTCGGTATATAAACTACCCGCTCTCCATAGTGCTTAAACACCCATATGGTCTCAGGGATATTTATTTTTGCCCTTTATTTCTTTCCTGTCGCTTCCCTCAGTTGACGTTTTAGTATTGTGTTTCGTCCTCGTCCCGTCCACTGGGTCATTATAGTCATCACGATATGTGTATCTTCGTCCTTGCTATTGTACCGACACACACTAACTCTTAACAACCTTACCTTCTTGACTTCAAACATATGTCAGGTTTTGTCCCCTGTCCTCCTTTTCCTCTTCATCCTGTTCCCCCTCCTCCGTCAAAGGCTTCACCCAATTTTTCTCTGATCATGTTCTCTTTGTATCTTTCAGCTGTCCTTTTCTATTATTTCATATACTCGTCTCCTTTGTCTTTTCTCATTGCTCTCTTTCGTTTACATCGATTACTCTCTCTGGACTGAAACTCGTGCTTCACATTATCCAACTTTCCTCACACCTGGTTCGTATCTTTCACGGCTTTTTAGAGATGAAAATGCTTGACCATGTTAAAGCTTATATTGTCTAACGAATTGACAATGTGTAACAATGAAATGATTCGTGTAGGAGTGAGTTTTTCGCCACTAGCATCACCACCACCATCTCCACTTCCATTACCACTAACATCCTTAACACTTTCACCACTGACAGCACGAACCCCACTGCCATGATGTCCAGCAGAATAAACAACACAACACAAAAAAGCAATAATCATTACGACACAAACCAAACTAATATTCCCTCCACAACAACACACAACAACACACAACCATGAATAAAATAAAAATTATCATCATCATCAAAACCCACGGACATCTCACCACTACCACCACCACCCCAACATTTCAGCAAACCTCGAAGCTCTCACCCGTCACAAACACGAGACATTTATGCCACCAAATCTACTCTTTCTCCCAACATTAACACTCGCCACTTTCCAGCCAAGGTCGCCTTAATCACCAGCAAGAGGCCGGCGAGGTATGGCTGGAATCCTATCACATGAGGCCGTCGTTCCCATCAAGACAACGCGCTCGCTACTCTTTCATTAACTCACAGGCTCATTCATTATGTTGAATTGCTAATTAACTTCGAGATGGAGGAGGTATAGGCAAAGGGAAGATAGAAAGACAGAAAGGTGGAGTGAGAGAGTGAGAGTGAAGGAGGGGAAGGGGGACAGGACGGTTAGTTGGTACATACAGAGTGAGGAAGGGAGAGAGATGAGAAGAGAGAGAGAGAGTGAGAGAGGAGAGAGAGAAGAAGAGAGAGAGAGAGAAGAGAGGAGAGAGAGGAAGAGAGAGAGAGAGAAGAGAGAGAGAGAAGAGAGGAGAGAGAAAGATGAGAGAGAGAGAGAGAGAGAGAGAGAGAGAGAGAGATGAGATGAGAAGAGAGAGAGAGGAGAGAGAGAGAGAGAGGAGAGAGAGATGAGAGAGAGGAGTGAGAGAGAGATCGAGGATTTAGGCAATTTTCTTGACTTATGAAAAAGAATGAGTTAGAGCTAAAAATTGCAATTACTTTTTAACATCAGCAAACATAGAATTTATACTTCTCATGTTTTCACTTATATCTCTCTGTTTTATGGTAATGTCTATTTTCTGGCTACATCCATGTTATTTCTTATGGTCTCTGCTGTATCACTGTATTGGTGTTTTGAAGATTGACCAAAGGGACAACAGAGGGTCACACTCAAATATTCAACTTATATAATAATACACCATGCACTTTAGTTATTTTGCATTTTTCTGACGGTTTTCTATACTTATTTTTCATCATATATTCTTAATGATGAAAGGCATTATTGGAAAAACATACATGTAACAGATTATCATTCCGCGCAATAAACACCATTTGGGTTAAAAACAATATCCTCACTGAGTTGTTGCTGCAGACAGCCTTTCATGAACGCATATGTAGCCTCATACTTACTTATGACACTGGCGTATCTGAAAACTCATTCCATTCTCTCTTACACTGTCGATGAGTTCATTCTGTAAAGTATAAAGATTAACACAGCTCGTTTCTCTCACTTTTTAATCAGTTAAGACTTGCATATTGATGCATGACCGTCCTCTGCCACTATCTCAACTAAGCAACAGTCACTCAGACTTTACTCAGCCAAAATACTCCTCTCCATCCTCCCTCCTCTTCACTACTATTCCTCCTTCAATATCTCATCAAAGTTTCTTACCCTTTCCTTATTCTCCTATGTTCTTTCTCTTCTCACTCAATCTCCTCGTACACACGCATCACAGCACCTGGAGTCCTTCATTGTCGGCAGCGAGATCCCGGAGGTGCAGGGACGACAACAGGGAACCGTCCGGGACGAGCGACGAAAACAGCTGCTTCAGGAGAAGGAGAAGAAAGGCACGAGCCAGACTAAAGGCAATCTCTCTGCGACGAACTAGGTAAATGCAGTCCTGCAGAAGCTCCAAGAGGAGAGAGGTAGAGAAAGAGAAGAGATGAGAGAGAGAGAGAGAGGAGAGAGGAGAAAGAGAGAAGACCGAGAGAGAGTGAGATGGAGAGAGAGAAGAGAGAGAGAGAGACGAGATGAGAGCGAGATGAGAGCGAGAGAGAGACAGAGAGAGAGAGAGAGAGAGAGAGAGACGAGAGATGAGAGAGAGGAGAGAAGTAGAGATGAGAGAATGAGAGACGAGAGAGATGGAGAGAGAGAGAAGGAGAGAGAGAGAGAGAGAGGTGAGAGAAGAGTAGAGAGAGAGAGGAGAGAGAGAGAGAGAGAGAGAAACAACAACAAAACACTACCTGGACGACCGACCGACAGTTAGACACGAAGAAAGTCAGAGAAAGACAAAGAATAACATTAATCCTACGACAGAAAGAATGAATTGGCCAGCGAATGAAACGTGATCGGAATGAGAATATGAAGAAGAATAAAAAAAGAATAATTGTCCTAAAACATGATGAGGTTGAAAAAAGTGAAGAAAAAAAATGGAAATAGATAGATAATTAAGGAAAGAAAGAATGTGATGACAAAAATGACCGTAACCACAATACCAAACATGCTAAGCTATAAAAGAGACATATTAAATGAAAGAGAGGAAAAAACGTACGTGGAAAAGAAAAAATAGAACGCTTCAGACAATCAAACATAACGTGGCAGAAAGATAATAGAAACAGGAGTAAACGAGAGAGAGAGAGAGAGGAGAGAGAGAGATGAGAGAGAGAGAGAGAAGAGAGAGAGAGGAGAGAGAGAGAGAGAAAAAAAAAAAAAAATGGCAAGAAAGATGAGCAGACACGCACACACACGCGCGCCGCACACACACACACACACACACGTACACACACATACATACACACAGGTACACACACAAAACGTTCACAAACACACAAAGCGTACACAGTAAATAAGAGTGGCAAGGGACGCAAACGATAGAAGGGGGAAGCAGGAAAGACGATGTAGAACGAGGAGACAGAGAGCGAAAGACACACAACGCACACACAGGGTAGAAGAATTAGCAGCAAGGAGGGCAAAGCAGTAATTGAAGTGAGGGTGATGGAGGGGGGTGAGTTCTCCCAAACACTTAAATATAAGGTGCAGAAATTGACGGTAAACCTTTAAATTATATGAGCAAGAAAAAAGATAATCAACCGAATTACCCATAGCAGACGTCGTTGAATAGGGCAGAAAAGTGGGCGAGGGAAGAAGAAGCTGAACGAAGATGCATGGAGAGAGAGAGAGAGAGAGAGAGAGAGAGAGAGAGAGAGAGAGAGAGATGAGAGAGAGAGAGAGAAGAGAGAAGGAGAGGAGAGAGAGAGAAAGAGAGAAGAAGTAGGAGAGAGAGATGATAAGAGAGAGAGAGAGAGAGAGAGAGAGCGAGAGAGAGAGAGAGTGTGCGCCTCGTTTAAAACGTCAAAGGAACTCGATAACATAATAAAAATAGGAAGATCAAAGAAAGTAAAGTTGTTCTGAAGATACAGAAGAATACAACCCACCAAAAAATAACGAAAAACAAGAATGTGTAACAAGAACGAAAGAGAAGTAGGAGGAGGAAAATAGAAGAGGATAAGGAAACAGAATAAGAAATAAGAAGGGGATGAGGAAAGTGGGTCGAGGGAGGACGAGGACGACGACGACGACGAAGACAAGCTAGACTGACAGAATGAAATCAATTAATCTCGAGTACCCGAAAGTAGAATCGAACCACTGTCAATGAAAACGAAAAATAAGAGAAAGAAAAAAGTATTAATAGTAATAATAACTCAGAGATTGAATGTTAAACGGAAAAAAGAAAATACTATATTGGTTCTCCAGAAGATGAGAGACGAATGAAGAAGATAATAAGAGTAGAAAGAGGAGAGTTGTGATGGGGCGGAAGGATAGGAAGAGAGAGAGGGCGGAAGGAAGGAAGAGAGAGAAGGGGAGAGGGAGAGAGATGAAGGGAGAATTTATAAATAATGTGATGATGGGGGGTAGCGTTAGAGAGAAGGTGGAGGAGTAGGAGGAGCAGACGAGTAATATGAGTGAAGATGATAATGGAAGAGAAGGAGAAGAAAGAAAGAACGAAAAATGGAAATTACGGATGAAACTGAATGTAATCAAGAAAGGAATGAGGAGGAGCAGGAGGAAGAGGGAGTAAAGGAGGAGGAGGAGGAGGAGGGGGAGGAGGAGGAGGAGGAGGAGGAGGAGGAGAAGTTACAGACTTTGAGAAGAGCAAGAGTGTAAAAAAAATAGTAGGAAGCGAGCGAAGAAGGGAAGAGGGGAGGTGAAATGAGAAAGCCAAAGGAGGAAGAAAAAGCCTTGACGCTGGTGAATGAAAATAAAATCTCTGAATCCAGACAAAGAGAAGACTTTGAGGTGATTAGCAAAAGAAAGAAAAAAAGTGCAACACGAAAAGATAATCGTCAATATTGCAATAACCTTTATTGTCGAACTCTATTTATCTACACATCTATCTATCTATCTATTTATTCATTCTTACTTTACTGGTTAATTAATTTTTTCAATTTATTTTTTCTATTTTGCACCTGTACCTCGTTTTCAATGGTAATGTTATCGGGCCAAAGCAATACTGTGGTAAAAGATAATTGATTTTCAAAATGTAATCTCTCTCTCTCTCTCTCTCTCTCTCTCTCTCTCTCTCTCTCTCTCTCTCTCGCATGTTCTAATATCTCCTTTTCACCTCCCCTTATTTCCTCTCTTTCCTTGATCTAATGTGTAATTCATCACGAAATGCTGAGAACTAATGCGTTGGTAATATATGTGCCAAAGAGGAGGAGGAGGAGGAGGAGGAGGAGAAGGAGGAGGAGGAAGAGGAGGAGGAGGAGGAGGAGGAGGAGGAGGAGGAAGAGGAGGAGGAGAAGGAGAAAAAAAGAAGGAGGAGAAAGAAGATGAGAAGGAAGAAGAAGAAAAGGAGGAGGAGGAGGAGGAGGAGGAGGAGGAGGAGGAGGAGGAGGAGGAGGAGGAGGAGGAGGAGGAGGAGGAGGAGTAGTAGTACAAAGGAGTATAAAGGAAGAACAGACAGCAACAGTCCCACTGGACGTGTGGCTATATTACTACTATAATATCTATTTGATAGACAAAAAGGACAAGAAAGTGAAAGGCTTCTACCCACTCACCCTCCCTTCAGCCGATGCTGGCCGGAAGAGGAAACGATACCTTAGTATAGACAAACTATCATGTAATTTATATAGGAAAGTGAGAAGAACAAAACTATTCTCCGTCTATTATTAGAAAAAAATTACATAGGAATTAAATACTCAATTTAGTGAACAGTTGGCAAGTGCTTATCGAGCTTCTTCTTAAATCATTATATTGCAATACTGTTAACTATTTGTGCTGGGAGAGAATTCGAAACATTCACGATTCTATTGAAGATAAAGTGTTTCGCTTCATTCGATCTAAAACACTTACCAATGATCTTGAAGCCATTGTTACGAGTGGAGCTTGTGAGATCGATAGTTACATAGTCGTTTATGTTGAGATTGTCAAAGCTATGGAAAATTTTAAATACCTCCATTAGGTCCCCTCGTAGCCTACGTTTGGATAAATTTAATAAGTTCAGTTCGTTTAGTTGTTCTTCGTAAGACTATTTTTTTTTTTTCTCGCAATCTAGAGACCATTTTAGTAATTCTTCTTTGTATTCTCTCCAAATTATCAATATCTTTTTTTATAGTATGGTGACCAGAACTGAACGCAATAATCTAGATGAGGGCGTACAAGTGCATTAAATAGTGTAGGGATAACTTTTTCAGATTTATACTCAAAAGTTCTTCTGATGAAGTCGACCGTTTCTTAACTTTCTCAATAACATCTGAACAATGTTTACTAGTTTTAAGATCGGAACAAATGCGTTATTAATATTATCATGATAGCTGAATTCAAATTCACATTATGTACTCTATGTGACGTAACTCAATCCGGGGTATATGGGACACTGAAAATTATGTATAACGGTAAGAATTGTGAGCGGCTGATATGGATTTCCATTTCTACACTACTTCGGGTCATAAGAGACGATAATCAATAATCTAAAAGGAAATTGGAAACAATCATGCCTGACTACGAGTATGGCGTTAGTCAAGTCATCGTCACCTTACGCATTCCTCATATGAAGTGGACGTGAAATTTTTCGCTAGTGTTACATTCCCCGAAAATACAGAAGAAAAACCGTAATCTAATTAGTGTTCAACGGGGTATCAAATGCTAATGTATAATGTAAAAATGTGTCTGTGCGCCATTAGAAGGGATCTAGAGCAGAGGATCGGGTGTCTATGGCTCTGGCTCACCGAGGTCACGAGTCCTTGGCCACTAATCAGGCTTGTCGGCGGTAGAGCTTATCTCCCGGGACACTGGTCGGGACTGGGTTTAGGGAGCTGTTAGAGGTAAAGCGAAGGTTAAGTATGGATTGAGGGGCTGGAGAAGGGATGAGAGCTTTGAAGGCTGTGGCGCAGCAACTTTCAGGTGAACAGGACAGGTGATTTTACCGTTCACGTACAAGTGTTCAAGTACAAGTGTAACTGCAATGTCGTGGATTGCATATATTTTACAGTACTGCCAGGGAGTAAAGAGCTTATCCAGTGGCAAATAGAGTATTGCAGATTGGAAGGCCAAGGAAGAGAGAGAGAGAGAGAGAGAGAGAGAGAGAGAGAGAGAGAGAGAGAGAGAGAGAGAGAGAGAGAGAGAGAGAGAGAGAGAGAGAGATGGACAAAGAACCGTATGACTCACATTCTTAACTTGAACATAATATGTTACTACGTTTCTTCCACACTGTCATTATACTGACACCTTTCTACCTGCCGACCTGTCTGCCTTCCCACCAGCCTGCGTATATGTGATTCCCTGCTCTGGTCTCGTTGAAGTAAGAGTTTTCGATCAGGGTATTCAAACTCCCACCACTTTCCTGTAGCAAAGGAATTGTTATAAAGCTCATGTTTGATTTTGATTGATTTCAGAACCCCACCAGCAATAAACGATATTAATAGTTGGCTGCGAAATTATTTAATAAACCAAATTCACAAGATATTTAAAAGCTTATTCATTGCGTTCCCTTCCGGCTGCCAATGAAGCCTGAAAAGCGATCAATGAAAGGTGCATAATTTTTCTTCATGAGAGAAAAATGTAGCCTTCAGAAAAGGTTTAAATAAATTGAGGAGTAAAATTTTAAAGAAATATACACGCACATTAAGGAGTCATGAATAAACAAAAACAATAATATACTAAGACACTTGCATATGTTAAATAAAGATGAAATAAGGTAACACGCCATCAATTACATGAAAAATCAATCGGTCCAATATTTGCCTGTGTTGAAATTAAAATGTAAGAACAAAAATCATATGAAGTATACGTAAATGAGATTTTTTAAAATAATCGTTTAGCAGCTTGTCTTCCGTAGACAATATTAGAGTTTTGCGCCGGGTAAGAGTTAATCAATAATCAAACACTAAAGACGAAACTAGGGAATATTAATACAAAACACAGAGAAGAAAAAGAAGAAAAAAATGATGATGAAGATAAAAGGAAAAAAATAAAGAAATAGAAAAATAAGAAGAAAAAAAAGAAAAGAAGAAAAAGAAGAAGAAGAAGAGAGGAAGAAGAAAGGGACATTTGTATAACAAGGAAAGAGTAGACAGACGGGCGAGGCTGGACAACACATCTCGTGCAGCAGACGAATGACAGACGAGTGCACGCAAGCATCGGTCCGGAACGAAGGGATAAAGGGAATGGAGAATCAGATGGGAGGAGTGTGATCCATGTGTTTGCTCAGATGGAATGGAGCCAAACAACGGCCGTCTGATCACTGTGAGGGAAAATTGGGACGCCTTTTGGTGTCTGCGATGGTGTACACACTCACCCACTCGCTCACTCCCTCCCATCACTCAATGCTGTTCTTCTTATATACAAGTTATTGATTTTGGGTAGAAAATTAATTATTTTATGGAAGTAAGGGGGTTCAGGATGCTCGGATGTGCATGTGTCGGTAGGAGTGGTGAAAGAGAATACTGTCAACAAAAGTTGAATAAATGAAGAATGTATTGAGTGTGAGAGAGAACATAAAGTAAATAACTATTGTATAAATCAACCTGAAGATAGACAGTACAATTTCAGATGAAATGTACAGGTCATTGAAGGTGTATAACTCAATAATTTAGTCTAGAAACGAGTTTCGGTGCAAAACAAATTAAGGTGAACGAGCTACATTATTATTGATGAAGACGGGTTAAAAGGATGCCACCTGAAAAAACACCCTTGATTTTTTTTTTCAATCACTCTCTCTAAGCATTCATAGAGGGAAAAAAGTGCCCCCAAAAGGACGTCAGAAAGTAGATATTTTTAGTTATTTAGCCCTCAAATTATCAACATATCTGATTCTCTCTCTCTGTATCTCTTTCTTACACACACACACACACTCTCTCTCTCTCTCTCTCTCTCTCTCTCTCTGTTATTCGCACACAAATCACTTGATAACACTAATAGCTGGATGTTCTTCCCTTGGATCGAGGATTCCAAACTTGATCTTCAATCATCATCGCAGGAGGGAACCAAACTATTCTACTTGTTCCTTTCTCTCCCAGAAGTCGAAGGGCCCATGAGAGAGGCAGAGGAGCTGCTGGCGGAGGTGCGGGACGCTGGCATTGGTGGGTGGTTACTTTGTCGCCTCCTGGTGGGTGTGGGGGTGGCACTGCCCAAGTGTGGACGTAATGAGGACGCCGTGGCTGTGCTTACTGATGCCGTTCATATTGCTCGAGCCAAGTGAGTAAATCAAATAGGGAGATAGGGAGGAGGAGGAGGAGGGGGTTTGGTTCGTCTATACCCTTGTTCTTCCAGCCTCGTCAAGATGCTGTTGTTAAGAACTAATGGGTCCATCATCCTCAATTACCTGTAGCTGACGAGTTATTAATGACAATAGAAAACGAGCTCTGGGGTAGGTAGTCTTAAATGTTCTCACAAGGTGGTGTACTTTAAAAAATTCATACATAAACATTGTGAAATTAGTTATGGCTCTATATATTTTTCATTATTATTATTATTATCATTATTATTATTATTATTAGTAGTAGTATTATCATTATTACTATAATTATTATTATCTTTATTTATTATCATTACTATTAATATTATTATTATTAAAATTATTATTATTGTTATTATAATAATTATTAATATTATATTGTTATTATTATTGTTATTATTATTATTATTATTATTATTATATATTTTTCTTTTTACAAATTTTTTTTTTCTAGTTCGTGTATCTTTCTGAAACAGACGTCACTAGGACACTGTAATGTCACGAAGACTGGAGTGTTGGAAGTCAATACGCATATTTAATTAGTCTTGGGTCTGCCTGCTCACCAAGTTACATGGGTAATTAGTCCCTCCCAGTGGTGGAGGCAATTATACCCAGATTTCGAGGGAGTACAATTTCCTCAAAAGTTTAGAAAGCATTAATCTGTGTTCAGGAGAAGAGCTATTAATAAAAGCGATCCCGAGCCATACACGGAATGGGACGGGACTCTCACCTCTGTGCCTCGCGTTCTCAGGGCGATACTCCACGCCACCCATTATTGCCACTTTCAGTATTTAATTTGGAAGATTTATGGTGTGTGGGAGCGGGAATTTCAGTATAATGGGCCGCAAAGTGAGGGGTCACACAATTGCTCAGAGTTTTGCGACACAAAAGTAACTTTGGGGGACCTGCCTGAGGACACGGCAGCTCGTCATCCCCCGATCATTGATTACACGTTATCTACCCCTTGTGTATGTGTGTGTGTGTGTGTGTGTGTGTGTGTGTGTGTGTGTATGCAATCCGGGTTGTGGTGAGATTGAGTAACAGCCACAACTCTAAGAGGTAGGGTGTGGGGTTCTGGCGGAAGGACACAGTTGCCGCAACCGCCCTCGAGACTTAACAAAAACCTCGAAAAGTGGTTGGACACTTCTCAGGCTGTAGATGCCTGCCACCTCAATACGTGTCTTACCGCTCCAAGAACCACAACCTGTGCTGAGCCAACGCCAACAGGGTACTGTGGCATGTAGTGACTAGCTAATATATACAAAAAGACAACGACGAGACCCCGAAACCAACTCTAACGTCCACTCCCCACCGAAGCTGAGAAGGGACTGAGCTGGCGGCGCTGCGCGTGCGCGGGCCGGCTCCTCGCCTGCGGTCTACACGTAGCTATTTCTCTGCATACTCTGAGCATGCGCAAGCAAGCCCCCCCCCACCACGACAAGGTAGTTCCCATTGGGGGGGATAGGCTAATCTAACTTACGTGCAGGCCCTTCCGAAATGACCTGCAATGGTAATGAACTCAGAATATATGACAAAGGTGTTCAGCAATCTAACAACGAACGCATTCCTCTTTGAAACATAATATAATCTGCAAAGATGACTGAAAAACTGTTCAGAATGTTGATCAACGATTCTTTGTTTTTACTTTAAAGTCCGTAATGCAAAAGGTAAACTTACATGTTCACTTCTTTGTCTTTGTCTCTTTGCACGACTCTCTCTCTCTCTCTCTCTCTCTCTCTCTCTCTCTCTCTCTCTCTTTGTGTATATAAGTGTGTGTGTGTGTGTATGTGTGTGTGTGTGTGTGTGTGTGTGTGTGTGTGTGTGTGTGTGTGTGTGTGTGTGTGTGTGTTTATTTGTCTGTCCGTATGTACGTGTGCTTGTATGTCTGAATCAAACTCTCTTTGTCTTCTCTATTTGTTCGTTAGTTTGCCTCCGTTTCTGTCTTTGTCTGTAGTGAGTGAATCAGTCAGTATCTGTCTGTCTGTCTGTCTCTCTCTCTCTCTCTCTCTCTCTCTCTCTCTCTCTCTCTCTCTCCACTCTGTACTTGTTGACTTGATGCAGCACTAGAGCCACGCAGGCTATATGAGAGAAACTTACAAAGAGTATAAATCAATGCAGCCCGCGTGTAGCCTAACTTAAATGATTATATTGATTTTGAACAAGCATGCAACAAGGCAATAAGAAAAAATCGAGACTACTGAGTTCATTTTTTTTCACGGGGCTAAAAAATAAAAGAACTTAATGTTCTTTTCAGTTATATAGGAAGCTAAAAAATAAATAAATAAAATAAATAAAATATATCAAGATTCTGATGTTCATCATAACTGAAATAGAAACACAAGATGTGGACACATATTTGCAAAATCTATATAAATAAATCTGCAGACACTGGCGATGTATCACCACGAATATTAAAATAATGTCGCAGGCACTTAACATTTTTTATAACGCTACTTATTCAATTAATCATTAGCTCTAAGTGAATTACCCTAGCATGGAGAAGGCGAATATAACACCGATCTTTGAAAAACGTAAATAAGAAACATTCTTACTAACCGTCAGATTAGTGTAAAGTCAGTTAGGATACAGTTGTTGAGAAAATAATTATAGAAAATACACTTTAATTCCTTGAAATCAATGTCAAACAACAGGAAACCCGCACGGATTTCGTAGTAACAGATCATGATGACTAATCTATTAAGTTCCTTTAATGATATATATGCAAATTAGGACACACATACATACGCACATGCATACACACACACACACACACACACACACACACACACACACACACACATACATGCACACACACACACACACACACACACACACACACACACACACACACTGTATTACTATAAGTACGCATTCGATCCATTTTAATTGGTAATATGTATATTTTATCCAAGAAACATTTACAGCTGAACATAGAAAAAGCAATTAATGTTATAAGTCAATCAGTGCATTATGTAACTTGACACATAAGATCAGCATATCTGAAAATGTTATGAGTAAACATTATACTTTTAAAGCGTGTAAAACAAGGACATATACAAAGGAGTAACATTTCGCTTCTTACCAATGAATTGTGTTCTACGTTCGTCATTTGTATTATTTCTTCTTTCCTCTCCGGTTTCAGCAGGAATCCTCCCTTTAAAGTCATACACATGCGTCAGTTCATTCTAATTATTCTCCCATTTCCTTCTCCGCTTTGTGAACGCCCTCAGACGCGGAACACAGGCGGGAAGGCTGGTGCAATAGATATGCTATGTATTATGCATCACATCTTGCAGTGAGCCACACAACGTCTCCCAAGCCCAAGCAGAACGTATACTGTGCCATCCATTGATTTTCTTTTATGCGAGAGAAAATATGAACTAAATTGGTTGCCCCGGTGTAATAACCATTTGAAGGTCTATTAGTGAATTTCCCACCTGAATAATAGACTTCCTTTATTACTCAGAAGGCAACTGCTATTTCGGTTTTATGTTAATTATAGGGAGTGACCTACCTGGCCCAGGGATGAGACCGAGGAACGGAACAAGATAATATCAAAGGACCTTGTCTGCAGTGCGTTTCTCAGAGTGGCTCTTTGCGAAGGTGATGGTGAGGGGCGACTGACGAACGTGGTGGGGATGGTGATTATAATAACTGTTAGAGATGGGCACGTGGGAGTGATGGTGAAGTGAGCATGAGGGCAAGGGGATGTGATGATAGAGTATGTGTAGAAACTGAGTTAGAGGGAATGCTATATGTTAAAAAGGAGGCAAAAAGTTATTTGAAATAAGAGACTATGGCGGTGTACAAAGGTGAGGGATCTCATTTGTTGTGCTGTGTGATGACTAAGGCTGAAGCGAAATTCTTCATGGAAATTTTGAATTTATAGTTACACCTGTTGGCGATAGTGGTAGTGAAAAATTAAGGTATTTGTCATGAATGCACTATTTTCTTTGGAGAGCAAACCTTAAGAAACTTGGGGATCATAAGATAAGGTAAAGAGGATGTTTTCAGTAAACCTTGTGTCCAGGGAAGGCGTCCCTTTAGCCGCCTAAGGATCATTCATCAAGATGGGCACGAGTGTCTGAGTAGCAAAGATTACTTACGTCACTGACTTCGAGAAAGGTGGTATAGTTTTTCTGATATATAATGCTTGCCAGTACACATCTTTGAAAAGAGGCTCCCCAGCAGGTGTGACCTTGTTGCGTCTTTTGGCAGCGAATATGGTGAAGAGGAACACGTGGCTGTTGAGGCACTGGGCAAGTCCCTGGCGGAACGCGGGCAGCATGCCGAGGCGGTGGCAGTGTGGGAGCGACGCATTCCCGTTGCCACCAATAGCCGTCAGAGGGCATCACTCTTCCTTCTCATTGCCAAGTCATACTTTGGTAAGTCTCTCACTGCCTACAGGTTCTCTTTACATACAGTATACGTGAGTACTTCATGTGAAATAGAAAATGCAGAGCATAACATGTTTAGGCTAATGTTTTTTTTAAAAACTTCAATACATATCTCTTTCATTGGTCTACTAGTGATTAGGTTGACAGCTGTATCAGTATGAAGTGGAATGTTAGGATGAAGTGAGCATGGGAGGTGCGCATGCACGGGATCACCAGCTCGCAGCAGTGGGCAGAGGCTACATACCCACCGCCACTCTCCACCAGTCCTTGACGCGCTGCCAGCTAGCAGTTTCCCGTCTCCCGCCTATTGTTCCCTTTACAAGTAGTCATTGCGTTTATTCATTTATTAAATAAAGATCATAAGAATAAATGAGATAAATAAACCATAGCCTACTGTAATCGGAGGAAAGTAAACGATAGCTTACTGTAATAAGGTACTTATCATATACCTTATACTTTCTTGCAGGCCTTAGGGATTGGGATGAAATCACTAAAGGCAATATTCAATGATTATAAATGAAAAAAACTACTGTAATACACAATATAGTATGCTAATACAGGTAGACAAAGAAAATTATGAAACCTTCCCGAAGATATCCTAATTTTGTGGATGAGGATGGAGAGCCTCTTGTATCACCTACTCGTATATTGGTATTTAAAAGAACAATGATATGTCTATAAACTCTATATCTGTCTATACACATAAGACCGTATTAGATAAGAGAGTATAAGTTGTATAATAAGTACCTTATTACAGTAGGCTATCGTTTATTTTCCTCTTATTCATTCTTAGTATCTTTATTTAATAAATAAATACACGCAGTGACTACTGATAAAAGATAACTAGAGGCAGGAGACGAGAGAATGCTAGCTTGCCAGCAGCACGTCAGGGACTGGTGGAGAGTAAAGGTGGGTGTGTTGCTTCTGTGCACTGCTGCGTGCTAGTAATCCCGCGCGTGCGCACCTTCCACGTCTCACTTCATCCTAACATTCCACTTCATAATGCTACACCGGTCTAACAGGGTCACGCACCTCAGTGAATGTCATACGACATAAACCTTTTAGTTACCTAACCATGTGGTTAGGCAAGGCTCACATCGAAGCCCTACTCAATCAGTAAACATAATGATGTTTACGCGAATACGCGTAAACATCATTATGATGCTAATTATTCAAGGGCGTCAGCAACTTTTAACTTGGCAAAGTAAGCATGTATAGTAGGGTGATTCCCAAAAGTTTTAGTGATGAATGCCAAAAATAAAAACAAATAATAAATTGGTGTCATCCATAAAGTATGAGTAGCGCATCATTAATATGTCAAAAACAACCCTATAATATATATATATATATATATATATATATATATATATATATATATATATATATATATATATATATGTATATATATGTATATATATATATATATATATATATATATATATATATATATATATATATATGTATATATGTATATATATATATATATATATATATATATATATATATATATATATATATATATATATATATATATATATATATATATATATATAATGTTCCGTACTTGACGCAGAGAAGTGAAGAGCAAGTCCTTCCCGAGCACCAAAGACCAATTTATAATGAAGAAAATATAAATGGTCAAGGGGGAAGAAATAGGCAGTTATTAGCTTATTAACGAGGGCAGCCGCGTGTGGGACCCATGGAGCTGCGGGAAGGGTGAACAAACGCCAATAAATGTGTGGGGAGATGAGCGCCAGAAAAAATTTTAAGGCATTAAAAATTGACGCTAGAGAAGCTTGTTAGGGAAAGGATCCATGTTTCCCCTTTTTGCGTATGTTATGCTTTATAAGGAAAGATAGCCATACTAAAACATTGAGAAAATACAAAAAGAGGTGGAACAGAACAAAAAAGGATATGAGAGAGCGAGAGATAAAAAAGATATTGGAGGATAAATACTTCTAAGGGATGAGCCGAAAAAAAATCATTAGGAGAGTACCTAAATGAGTTTTCCCCTCATCTTAGAGTAGTAAAAGTTGACGAGAGTCATTAGCGTTTCAAAGAAGACATTCATCTTACGTGTCTCAGCGTGACCTGAAGTTTCACTGGTGTTTGTCGCAGCTGATTGAGCACATATCTTGGTAACGCCCATGCATTGCTAGTGTATGGGCGTTACTTCGTTTGCTGACGGATCGGCAAGCTCTGAATTGATATGAGCTCATATTCGCAAAGTCAAGTTTCTACGCGTTCTGATAAGCTTCTTTTCCTAGGGGTGAAATTGCTCCTCTCAGAAAATAATTAACTTTAATTCTTTGCAGTGCGTAACTTCTCCGGTAACTTCCCCTGCTTTACGGTAAACCTTGTTGTGTAGTGCTCAGCATCCATGCATTGTTCTAAGCTTTTCCTCGCTGCGGTATAAGCTTTCGTGCACTGCACTGAATATTCAAAGACTTGGAAGCACGAACAAAACGCTCGAGTGACCGTCCCTGCCCGAGATTATCAAGAGGATTGAAACAACAAATACTACTCGAGCCCTCATATTGTTCTCAGTAAATCGGGTACTTCCAGGAATCCCAAGGTTCGTTACGGTCAGTGACAGGTGTTATGGGTCACCGTGACGCTGGGGACAGGAACTGCCGGAGTTCATATTGTAGGTTAAGGAATGAGCACTAAAAAGTTTCAAATATATTGGTATGGAACTTTCAGTATAATCAAAAGTCCTAGTTTCCAAATTCCTTTATGGACCCCAGAGAAAACAATCCATGGTCTCCCCATGGGTCATGACCCCCAGATTGGGAACTCCCCTAGTTAAGTCCTCTCTGTATTCGATATTCACGGCTTATAGAAGCACAACGATGAGTCAGATCAAGCCAGGTGACCTACCAACAGAGCGCAGGCTTGGGGTCACCTTCACCGTCTATGAGGTGTAGGGGGGAGGCCGCCAGAACCGTGCTGCCGCTTACACAATCTGCCGTGTTTAGCGAGAAATGTGGGACAATTATGTCTTCATTTAGGCGGCGGCGTGGCGGGCCAGTCAACAACGAGGCTTGTTCAGGTTATTCATGAGACGCGCCGCCTGCCCCTCCACCACTCACCCGCAGCCTCCAGTGCTCATTAAACCCAAATGGGACTCGTTAATAATATAATTTAAAACACATTCTCCTAACGTAGGCATAATGCATTTTACTATTATATCTGTTTTCAATGTAGAGTGAACGTTTACTTTTCATGCTCTAGGTGATGAGAAGGACTGTTGTCTACCTCAAGTGTATCTGGCCATCAGTCGGTTCACTGTAAGAAAATCAATGAACCAAACATCCACAGGTCCGTATCACAAATTGGGGCACTAAAAAAGATAAGCAGTGCCTGGAACATTATAAATGTAGACCTTTGTTAATCTATGAAACGTTACAGATGTCAAAAAGCTGAAACTGTTCGTGCGAGTAACAACCACTTGATGTACAATACGTATGCCCAGTGGGGAATAGAGCCTCTTAGCGCGGGGTGAGGCAAATGAGAAAGAAGCCAAGGGTAGGACGCGACGGTGGTATAGGGATACTGAGTTACTGTCGGACATTAAGAATATAAATGTTATTGGGATTTCTATGAAAAATAACGCATAAACTTTACTCATATTACCGAGACTAACACACATACACACACACACACACAAAAAAAAAAAAAAAAAAAAAAAAAAAAAAAATATATATATATATATATATATATATATATATATATATATAAATAATAATAAATAAATAAATAAATAAATAAATAAATAAAATAACAAATATATGAATA
>JAXIVD010002396.1:2500-7500 GCA_036785275.1 Cancer borealis | reverse complement strand
TGTCACCAATACAAAAATTATATGCAATGGGCGAAATGTATTGAAATGTTAAGCCAGGAACTTCGACGAAAAACAGCGAGCAGAACAGACTTTGGAATCGAGATGACAGTCGGACATGGAGGGCGGGGGAGCGGGGTGAGGTGTAGAAAGTGGCACACCAACACCCCTGGTTGGGTCCAAGGCTGGGGAAGGGGGTTACGAGCTGTTCACATTCTATACGTCTCCTATTTTTTTTATCCACTGCGTGGTTTAAAGTTATTTCCATGTACAACCAAAGCTTTTATGACACATGCATCTGCATCAATAAAAAGTTGTGAGTAGCATGGACTCTACACCATAAAAAATTCCACGCTACCATTATAAACATTACCAGCGTCCTCATCAAGGGCACACTCGCAAAGCCCACACCATTCTATGTATGTATGTATGTATGTATGTATCTATCTATCTATCTGTCAGTCTATCTATCTATCTATCTATAGGATTTATCAATCAATTAATCAATCAATCTATCTATCTAGCTAGCTTACTATCGTAAAAGGTTACAAAAGAGACAGCGAGGGGTGTGGAAAGCCCCGCCTCTGTAAATTATCTACGAAAGGACAAGGCGCGGAGGGGGAGTGGAGAGTAATCTATCTCTGAACTTTGGCGTGCCTTGTCTTGGCTACCAGTGGACAAGTGGGCTGCGGCGTTATGCTTCTGTAATTCCACTTTGTAAAGTAATTCCACGCTGTCTCGGCAAAATACAAAACACATGATCCCCCTTCTCTCGGTCAGCCTTCCATGAAGCTGACCGGGAGTGGGAGGATCATCGGTTTTGTGTTTTGCCGAGACAACGTGGAATTACTAATATCCATATATATACTCAAGTTCTGCGAGAGTGAGGCAGCTTTGTATTAATGTTTCCGTATGAGTATTTCCATGATGGTAAGCCGAGCGGTCACAGGTGGGAGTCCTGATGTGAAGAAGCCTTGAACATCTCTCGCCAGATTCCAGTGTGCAGCCTGCAGTGCCCTCCGCACACCATCACTCATAACAGCTGGTATTGCACAAATGAATATTACGTATATTAGTTAGCATAAAAAACACACAGCAATTAACAGTGTTTGTACGTGTGAAAAAAAAGACTTAATGTGTTTCATGCATATGTTCAAAGCAGCCACGTTAATGCTGCAACCTTTCAACTGTATAAATTAGTTACATAATTTAGATAATCTCAAAATATACTGACATAATTGGTCTTCCTATTTATGCAGT
Organism: Cancer borealis; assembly: GCA_036785275.1. Lineage (NCBI taxonomy): Eukaryota > Metazoa > Arthropoda > Malacostraca > Decapoda > Cancridae > Cancer > Cancer borealis. The sequence goes on along the minus strand of JAXIVD010002396.1, from coordinate 6,243 downwards.
TGCCTTAATGTTTACTGGAAATTTATAACAAAAAAGAAGACCTATCAACGTTTCCTTAATTTGGTGTATAAATGAAACAGTAAAATGTATCTGCATGCTAATGGATTAGACAAATACATTAGGATGCAGATACATTTTGCTGCTTCATTTATACACCACATTAAGAAAACATTAATAGGTTCTTACGTCCTGTCCTCTAATCATTCGAAGACAGGAAGTAGGAGTGGTGAACGCATGGCAACACGTTTGAGTCCAGTGATCTATTTTTTCGGATGTCACTGTTGGGTTCCTAGTCCCCAAATATTAACCATTATCCATTAAGTTTCCATAACCATTTCCTATTTGTTAAGACGAGACAACTTAAACATACATCGTTCAATTTGTCAACATAAGACAATCACGTTGTATAATTTGTAAGTCACATGATGATGATGATGATGATGTGTGTGTGTGTGTGTGTGTGTGTGTGTGTGTGTGTGTGTGTGTGTGTGTGTGTGTGTGTGTGTGTGTGCCATGAATTTGAAGTTTCAGCGACTTTTCCTTAGCAATTGTCTGCGTCTCTGTAATGACGTGCATTATTAGGGAAATTTTGGTATATAAAGACAAGAGTGCCTGCCAGTATTTGTATACATCTCCACGGAATATATATAAATATATATATATATATATATATATATATATATATATATATATATATATATATATATATATATACATATATATATATATATATATATATATATATATATATATATATATATATATGTACATATATATATATATATATATATATATATATATATATATATATATATATAAATATATATATATATATATATATATATATATATATATATATATATATATATGTATGTATATATATATATATATATATATATATATATATATATATATATATATATATATATATATATATATATATATGTATATATATATATATATATATATATATATATATATATATATATATATATATATAGATATATATATATATATACATATATATATATATATAAATATATATATATATATATATATATATATATATATATATATATATATATATATATATATATATAGATATATATATACATATATATATAAATATATATAAATATATATATATATATATATATATATATATATATATATATATATATACACATATATATATATATATATATATATATATATATATATATATATATATATATATATATATATATATATATACATACATAAAAAAAAAAATATATACATATATATATTTATTTATATAAATTTATATTCTATATTCAAAGTGAACATAATTTATATGCCAACAAAAACCGCTCTCAAAACACCACAAAAAGGTTCCCAGCCACTCATCTTCAGCAACTGATGTGTTAGTTAGCCAGACCCTTCCCTCTAAATCAACACTCATTAGGGAAATATAGCCTCACCACCACCACCACCATCATAAACCACCACCACCACCACCACTACACATATGTGCACACAGGCACGCACTTGCCTCCCTCCATAGTCACACCTACCAATTTCACTGGCGAAATATTTTTTCCTCCTTTCTATCCTAAAGCGTTTCACTGATGACGAAAATACCTATCACGTTGAAGCTGAGGGAGACGCTGCTCAGTGGGGCGAGAGAAGGGTGATGGAGCGCTATAAAGCGGTCAGTACAAACGTGGATGCCCGTTAGAGCCATGTATTAAGCAAAGAGTGATTAATGTCCCCATGGAGAGGTATTAATTCGGCAAAGTCTAGGATTGATGGGGCGACGCCAAAGTGTAGGAGTAATAGAACCACGCCGGGGATTACTTCGAGTGAGAAAATGGACCTAGAGGGACGACGAAAGGGGAAACTGTGTGAATACTGCTGAGGCGATGAGCGGGAGGGAGAGAAAGGCTTATGGGAGGGTTGTTGAAAGGCTGGAAGCGACAATGAAGGGAAAGAAATGTGGTTATAGTGGGTTGCTGGCCAGAGAAGGGACGAAGTGAGATGAAGACGGGAGACAAGATGACGTTGGTGCAGAGGGGAGCTGGCAGGCTGGTGTCTGAAGTGCAAGGGTTGTGGCAGGTGATAGGAAAGGAAAATATGTGTGGTGGAAGCAAAGCGACTGGAAGAATGGTGAAAGTGATAATGTAAAGGAAAGGTTAAGTTGTTAGAGAGAATGTGGTGAGTTTGATTCGACGTATCCTTTGCGTTGTGTATCCTGCCATTACATTCATTCAAGTTCGTGGCAAATATAAGATATGACCATATGAAAATATACGTATAGGTAGATATAGAGATATATAAAAAATTGACACATGGCTATCTACTGCATGGCTCTGATGCCCTGTAGGATTGTTAGTGGTGCAGGCAAGGCAGTATCTTTTAAGTTACATCTGTGGATGTTCATACCGCCCCCTGAAGTCCCAGATGTACTCGCAATCGAAGACAGGATTAAATAGCATCTGTGGGTTTCTTCGGCCACTCGACGATTGCTTGAAAAATGGCCAAGTTCCGGCGGGATTCGATCTCAGAACACCAAGCTCACCCCTTTCGTGCTCTGTCTACTTTGCCACCACCTTCCCATATAAGCTGTATGTTATGCTTCATTTCGTGTATTCAAGACGAGGGAAATAAACTGATGCAACTCGATAGAAAAGCACAGGGAGACTGATCAGGAAATGGACAGATAAACATATTCATTCGAAGAGAAAAATAAATATGTCTGAAAATAATCAAATTCCGAGGTAACAAACAACATGGCAACAGACAGGCCTGCACTCGTGACAGTATGCACACACACACACACACACACACACACACACACACACACACACACACAATTGACAAACAAGCAGACACGCACGTATACTCATCCCAAACATTTTCTATTGCAAACTTTTTCAGCATACATTGGGAAAATCCTCTCCTGATATTGACAGTTTTGTCATTCGCAGGAAAACCAGAATCCAACTATTGATTCCAAAATGTACGCATATAAATGTGTCCTCTCGTGAGGGATTCTCGAATGTGTCATCATCAGAGGAAAGGATAATGATAGTGGTGAGATGATGGTGATAGTGATGGTGAATGTGATGGTGATGGTGATAATGATGGTGGTGATAGCACTACTACAACAACAATAACAACATCGTAATGAACATTGCGTATTAGTATTTGAATCTACAAAGCACACTCCAAGTTACACATTTCATGAATGACTTGGTGCCTTGCTTGGGGCAAAAAATCGACGCGGGAAACAAACCAAAATAGATGGTGCTTCATGAAGCAGTGCTTAACGCTGTTAGGAGCGGATAGATAGAAGTGTATTAATCATCCTTTAGTATTATATCTTATTTTTCCTCATCCTAAATGTAGGAGGGAGAGAGAGAGAGAAAGAGAGATACGGATTAGCTTTTCGTATTCATTTTCCTTAGGTCAGCAGATATCATAATACCTTCATCTACTATACTATCTAATTAGTAAAGGCAGAGGAATGAATATATATATTACAATTATTCCATTATATGTATAGTTCATATCAGTATAATTCAATTATATGCATCTAGTAATGTATCTGCAGGTTATATAAGTTGTTATTTAATAACATGTCAACCTGAACAAGAGGCCAGAGTGAAACGAGGACACCGTCACGAGAGAAGAACAATACAGCAAAGAAGAAAGAAGTATCTTATTTATGTGCCAAATTATACGCCTGTATGTACATACAT